>VZRJ01005001.1:1187028-1276134 GCA_013397565.1 Ptilonorhynchus violaceus
ACCGCTTTACTCCCAGCTCTTCCCGAGGGCAGGGTGGGAAGCAGCCTCGCTCCCCACGGCTGCCGTGCCAGGCAGTCCCAGCTCCTGCCTTACACCTCAAGAACAACACGAAGGCTTAACCCGGCAGACGCATTCCCAAAAGCCCGGTGGAGAAAGCACTGAGAGGGATTCACACGCGGAGGCTCAACAGGCTGATGCTCTGCCCAGCTTGGACACGAGCCGCGCCCACACCTTCGCTCCCGAACTTGTAGCGGCGGGGCAGGGGAGCGTATGGAGCAGCAGGATGTGGTGTTACTGACTACGCGTGTTAGTCCCACTGCTGGAACCGTGTCACTGTCTGTGGTACCCTCCTGTGGCCAGGTCTGACATAGCAACCGCCGGCCACCTGCCACGCTCGTTCCAGAGCCATCTCCGCCCGCTTGGAATTGGAGAATCGTGGAGTGGTTTGGGTTGGAAGGGACCTTTACAGGTCATCTGATCCACCCCCCTGCAGTGGCAGGGACATCTTCAACCAGACCAGGTCGCTCAGGGCCCCATCCAGCCTCACCTTGAATGTTTCCAGGGACGGGGAATCCACCTGCCTGGGAAACCTGTGCCAGTGTTTCACCACAAACCTTCATCCATATAACTGCCCTGCCACCTGCAATACCTCACCCCTTGTGATCTCCATCCCTCGCGTTCATCCATAGCAACCTCCAAGCCACCCACAGCACTGCTTCCTCCCCAGCTAACCCCACGCCATCCCTGGTCCTCGGCCCCTGGGTTTGGAGCACAGCGCTCTGTGAGCAGGGAGCTCCCAAGAGTCTGGACCTGCCCGGCACAGGGCTCAGCAGCTCCCGGCTCTGCTGCTCACTGGACTCTCCCAAAGGAGTGGAGCTGCCCTTTCTGTAGCTCCCAGCTGGGCGGCTGTGTGGGGATGATTCCTGCCTCTTTCCCCTTATGATCCAGCCGCTCCTGCAGCTCCTTTCCAGCTGTCTGTGTGCATGGGCAGGACTCAGGAGCTCCCACAGCCATTCCACGTCGCCGGCCACCGCCACCTTCTCTGCTTCCAGCAAGGGCAGCCCCGGTCAGCCCTTGCCAGGCGGCTGCTGCTGCGCCTGGCGTGGCAAGTTTGGGTTGAAAAACGCAAGGAAATGGTGTGGGGACACGGCTCCTCATCACTGCCCGGATCTGCAGCACGCTCAGCAGGCACGTGGCACTCCTGATTCTGGGGGAAGATGCAGGGGAGCCCTGGATGCAGGAGCTTTCCCCGCTGGTTTCAGAGCCCAGCAAAGGGTGCCCCATGCCCCACGCCCCACGCTCATCATCTCCTTCACATTCCAAGCGGAAAGGCTATTCTTGTTGGTGCTGGGTTTGGGGAAGGTGAGGGAGGGGGAAGGATTATTATTTTTTTAGCCTTTTTCCGAAATGGCAAAGCGATGCCAACAGATGGAGCTGTGCAGAGCAGAGACCGCTCGCTTTGGCAGAGCACGGAGGAAGCAGCAGCCGAGCATGGAATTCTAATTATTAAGCATAATGAGAGATGAATCATCTCCAAGCACGAGACAAACTCTATTTACTATGCTCAAGTGAAAAATAAGTCTGTCAACAAAGCTATAGCCCGGAGTGGGGGAATCCTAGGATTTCTCCATCCCTGCATGTGAGGATGTTCTGTCCCAGGAGGGAGGAAGGGCTCATCACAGCCCTTTAGAAGAGGCTGGAGCCTCACAGTCCTGAGCTGGACTCACATCATCACTCACCAGAGCTTCACATCAAAAGGATATATCGTGCAGGACTTCTTCCGTCCCCCAGCCTAATCCCAGACTTCAAAGGCTGGACACATCAGCATGTCACAGAGCTTCCACCCATCATCTCCTTGGAGTTGGATCAAAGTCCTCAACCCTCTTCCCTAACCCGAGGCCACAGGCACACTATGAAAACTCCATAGCTCACCAACAACCAGGAAAGCAGGGATGCAGGAGCAGCAGGCTATCAGGGGGACAGAAAGAGGAAAGAGTCAACAACAGGTGACCCTTTTTGGATTTGTGTGCATGGACAGTGAATTTGAGAGCTGCATTGTTTCACCAGGGAACAAACTGGGAGGAAAAGCCCACTGTTAAGAGTTAGTGCATTTTTATTTCTGGCAAGATGGACTGAAACAAAATGTATTTGGTATCCTCCTTGGCATACAACTAACAAGAACAAGGTTTAGCAGCCTTCTGCATGTAAGATAGAAATAATTAGAATATTTAAGATGAAGAGGAGATGTCAGCTCTCATTTGAAAGACTTTTGTCTTTTTGTTATTTTCAGGTAAGGAGGATTAGTTACCAGAAAGGGAAAAGGGCTTGTTTCTTCTTTGCAGCCACATGAAAGGTTTCAGCAAAGAAGCAAAAGCTTATGTGGTCTTCCTGTTGCAAGCCCTGCTTTAAAAAGTCACTATGTCTACTTTTTACATCATGGATACCGGATTTCTCATGGAGATGGAGAATTTGTAGGGCAGAAAAAATAAACTCACCAGAAAGTATAAAAAGCAGGGATGGATCCTTTGCCCCCTTCACCAGCTCCCCTGTTGCCGGCAGTGATGCATTGCCTTCTTCAGGTGATATTCAGTGTAATACTGGCTCTACATTATTGTGCAGATGATTTTTATCAGTTGTGAAAAATCTGAGAAATGAAAAAGGCAAAAAAACTGGTGAAAATAAATAGGAATAAAACCCCAAAACATTTGTACTGACCTAAAAGATTCTCATTTGTGAATGAAGCTGTTCTGTAATCACTGGATCAAACAACGCCTGGTTTCTTCCAGATTTGTGCCAGCTGGAGCTCACAGCAACCAACATTTTAGCCCTAACTGGGGGAAAAAATCCTGTACAAAGGCTTTTTCAGGCATGGGTCCTCAAGGGACTCATCAGTTTCTGTTCAGTTCAGGAACTTGATGTATTTCCCTGTTCTTTCTGGCCAGATAGTTTCATTTCATGGGAGAAATTTAATTATTTACCCTCTGTTACTAGTATTGAATAGAAACAAGTGATGGTGCTTGAGGAGAGAAAATAAAGAGGAGTGAAGAGAACAGGACATAAAATGGGCATGAATAAAGACAACACACACACATATAATCCAGGAGCACATTGGCCTGAAAAAACCTGCACCTAGGATTTCCAAATGAATAGGTAATCACACTAACTGGCCAGCCTGGCCACCGTGATTACTAAAAAACCCATTAAAATGGAGTTTTTGGAGTCTCTGACTTCTTTAAAGTGGAGATTTCAAGGCAAATTATTCTGCTGACCACCCCTGGCTGGGTGGTCAGAAGGGTCAGTGGTTCAGAAGGGACAACAGAACCAGAGTGACGGGAACAGGCTTTAGTACTCCCAGGACTGTGAGAGCAAATCACCAAACTGTGGCATTCAGAAAGCATCCTGAGCATTGTGACATATCCTCAGGGCAAGGTTTGGGCAAGGTGAGTGGTACAGTTCAGTTTTGGAGGAAAACAAAATCAACAGGTCTTGTTTTCTTCATTACCTCTCCAGGAAGGGTAAAACGATGGCTTTCAGCACCCTGTGTGTGCCATTTGTGAGACCACCTAACATGGGCTCATTCTATTGCTGTGAAATACATGAAGGGTTAGAATTTGAACTAGTTTGAAGCCAAAGCACAGGGGAGTGTTGAAAACCTACCCCATTTCTTCCGACACCCGAGCGTATGTGGGTGCGATTCTCTGCAGGGTTAGTTCCTATTAACTACCTAACCTGGGCTTGGCATCCTCACAGAAGTAAAAGCATCTTTGTTTTAAATTAATTTGTGTGACTTCAGACATACCTAAAGTGAAAATACTTCAGCAACGCAAAAGAAAAGGCATCTTAGTTTCAAAATTGAAAACAAGTAAAATAGAAAAGTACCAAAAGAAGAAAACAGCATTAGGTTTTAGTGAACCTAACTGAACTTAAAACTCTGTCCAAGTCACATTTTGGACAACAGGATAATTCAGCCATGCACTCCCATATTTCCTTTACACAATCATGTAGCTGCAGGGCACAAAAAAAATCAGTCCCCTGGCCCAACAGAAAATTAACCTACCAGAAGACTCTCCCCTCCAAAGTTTTACTCTTTGTATTTAGTCCTGAAGGCAATTGTGGCTGCAGTTGTAATTGATACTGGTGCCATCATGGGCAAAACAAACTCAACTTGGGGAAAATTAATTTAATGTATGGCCAATTAAAATAGGTTTGGATAGGGAGAGATGAAGGCAAATCAAAATACTGCCTTTCCCCATATCCTCTTTCCCAGGCTCAACATTACCCCCTCATCCATAAATCCTGCACCCTCTCCTGCAAGAAGGGCTCATGGGGCTGTTGCTCATGTTTTTTTCCTCACTCCTTGCTCCCCATCCTGCTCCTCACAGCCAGTGCCTTGACACCTGCCCACAGTAAAAGATCAGAGACAAAAGAGTTTACTCTTAGCTGCAGAAAGCTGCAATATTTTCAAATACAGACAATTTGATCTCAACTTTAAACCAACTTTCCTCAAGCTGACAGGGAGCAGGACCAGATCTCCAGCACAGAACTGCATGGTATGGTGTTATCAGTCACATACAACTCATGTTTTGAAGAAAAAAACTCTAAAAACTATGTTCAATAGGATTTATATCACAGGTACAGTACGTACAGATGATGTTGCAATCCAGGCTGGTATCGTGGCTTATTGGCACTTAACATGGGACACAGTGGTTTTGCTACAGGTGAGTTGTACCATGGGAATCCTTGCTCAAGGTCATGCTCTGGTGGTATGTTGTTGATACCATTCACACACACAGACCTGAAGTGAAACCAGGGCTGCAGAAATTACCATCTTTAGCAAAACTGTGCAAATTATAAAACAATGCTGAAAGCCCTTGGCTAGTGAAGAGCTCCTTTTAGAGCAGTCACTGCTTGGCTACAGCAGATTATTTGCACAGAGAAGACTGTGGTTTGGTTCTTCCACTTGGCTTGTTTGAGCCCTACACACCCAGCAGATACTCCCAGATAATCCAAAAAATGAGTCATCAAAACATCTCATTTCTGAAGCCTCCAGTACCGGCATTAAGGGACTCATAAAGTTTGAGTCCTCTAAGATAAATACCTCCAAGGGTGACATCCTGGCTCCACTGAAGCTGATGGCTGAGTTCCAAGTGACCTCACTGGGGACAGGATCTCACCTCAAACACTTACTTTTGTGTGATGCTTTCTGAAAACAGCATTTCACTTTGAAAGGCTTTTTGTTCCAGAGAGATGAGCTTAGGTCTCTATCTGTATGCCTAAGTGGCTGTTTACAGCAATATAACAGTATCACTGAGACCTCCAAGGTAAGGCACAAGGCCATAGGAAAACCAGTCTCACTGTATGTACTGCTTACGTGCTTGCTAACATGCTTCATTTGGTTCACTAGGCAGACCCGAGTGGGTAACAGGACAGACATTTATTTTGTTCAAATCACCTTCAAGAGATGCTAATAGTCTTTACAGGGATTTATCCCCAGGTTATGTGGAAGATAAATGCTGTGTAGGGTCTAAAACAATAAAAGTCAGCATACAAGTCCTCCTTATCGCTGTGTCATCTCACAATGGAGTGAATAATCAAGCACAGGGCTATTAGTGCAGCACAACCTCACAAGAGTTTTTCTGTAAAAAACGAGCAAAAAGAAGACATAAGTTTTATTAATTAATAATGCTGTCTTTAGACCCACTACAGGAGTCCTTTACCACAAGCTTCCATATAAAATCTCAACACAATTTCCTGCAAGTTACAGGTTCTCAGCATTTCTTGGCAGATCTGGACTCTGATATGTGGCAGTGGCCCCTTTCCAACCCACCTGCAAAGCATCTACAAAACCTCTACTGACACTCCATGTGGGCTAAAAGCCACAGAAATTCTGTGTTAGTCTTCGCTTTGCTGTAAACCAAACCAAGTCTTTCACATGAAAACGCTGGCCAAGTATAAGGTAGCAGTCCATACTTTGTCTCTTCAAATATCCCTTGGAAGACAAGCCCTAAGAGTATGTGAAGGATACATCGATTCTTACCCAGGTTCCTTGGTTTCTTTTTTTTTTCCTTCAAAACAGTTTTGTTTTCCCTCTACCCACTTTCTACTGATTTCTGTTCTCCCCTGTTGGAGATTTTGTATAATCTGCTAACAAGAGCCTTTATTTCCTTACCCAGTCACGGTGTAAACTTTCCCTTCAACTCTTCAATTCTCTCCTAAACCTACTCCTGTCAATCAAGCTGACCTAAAAACCAGGTTCTTTTCCTAAGTCATATTTTAACATGAAAAGGTGACTCTCTACTAAATTAAGAGGATGGGATTGCAGCCACCCAGACTAACACTGGTCCCAGTTCTGATAGAGTGGCAAACCTTTTCAGACTGGGGAGATGGTGTCCAGTTATCTGCACACATAACACTACAAAAACTGGCCATGTAACTCAGAGCATCTTTCAACAGATAAATCCTGCTACCACTGAGTGACAGAACTCTTCATGTATCTCACTGACTCAAAGTAAACAACTCACATAACAAAACTGGAAGAAAAAGAAATCATAGTGAAATTGCAAATTTTCATTTTTAAAAGTCTATATACACTTGAGAGCTTCCCATCTAATCCTGCATCACTCTGCTCAAAACTGAGCTACAAAGACCATCCAGTTGCACCATTACCACGTGCCACCATAACCACCAATACTTTTAGTTCGTTTTTCTACACTCTGCTTTTAATTTACATTTTAAATAACAATAGCAGTTACCCCAACTTTGTTAATAACCCTAGATTTATTACCAGTTTTGTTTTCTTTTAGGATTCTTTCTTTTCACAGCATCTTCCATATTGTCCTTTACAGGTGAATGGCAGTTCCCCTAAATCAGGCCCCCTCCTCCTCCACCTCAGTCAAATCTCTCATAGGTCACAGCATATCCAGGAATTAATTCACAAGCAGAGAAGCAGTCTTCATATTTACAGAATATAAAAACTGCAATGAGTTTTTATTAAAAAAAAACCAACCCAACCAACCAAACCACCCCCCATAAATCACCTCTAAAGTTCTTTGAGTGTAAGAAGCCTCTCCTCCATGACTTGCTCAATTGAAGCCCTTTGAAATTGCTCATTGCAGGGCCATGCTGTTAAGGTACAGGAGTAAAGGAAGACAAAAAAGCATTTATATGTCAGGTTTGGTTTAGGCTACTACAAACTTTAAGCAACAAAATTTGCTATGGCCAAAGACTGACTATGACTACTCTAGCAGGCACCAACCTGTCTGCTACAAAATCCTCGAGAACACGTAATTGTGTGTTTGAGTATAAAATCAACAGCATTCAAATTGTTTGTGTTTAGATGCATTTCACCCGCTCACCCTTCCTTTATAATTTCAGCAGCTATTGCTGTCAACTGTGTAATTTCCTCTTGGACTGTATCTGCTTACGCCAGTGGCAACGCTTACTCATCACACACAAGAGTTTACAGACCACGTCACTGCACAGTGCCCATCCTCACCATTCACATTTCATAAGCCTCTTTTAAGCTCAAAATAGAACTAGTAGGAGAGTTAGATCCATAATTAAAGCAGCGTAAGATCTTTCATTGGCTCGAGTGGGAGTTTGATAGGAAATTCTGCTCCTGTCAGTCTTCACAGTTACTGACACCAACATTCACACGTGCTAAGACAGTCTTCTTCTCCTAAGCACCTTAGGTAGAAAGTCAGCTCAGCACCAAAACCAAAAATTGATTGAGGTATTATATAGACACAAAAATAAAGTAAAAACAAACCACAGAAATACTATGCTGGAATCCAAACGTCCAAAAAGAGATACTGAGCTAGGGGAAGAAACAATTTATCAATTTACATTTTACGAGCCACTCTGCCACAGTTGTTCCATGGAAGAGTCAATTTATGCCGAAGTTTCTAAGATGTCAATACAGAAAAACACCCTCAGAATAAAAGCAGGCTTAGCACTATTCCTTTAGCTTTTCTAATTACAGGGCCATTTTCAAATGTGGGTATGTACAAACCCATATTCATCACCTTCAATCTTTCACTCACTACACAGTGAAGCGTCCACACAATCATTTAATCATTAACTATGTCAGAGAAGTTCTAAGGGCTATGACAACACAGCTTCTGCAGCATCATTTCTGGAGTGCTGTAGGACAGTCCTTCATTTCCTCAGACCATGAGTGTATCACTGAGGATCCAATCTGGTATTTCAGTACAAACTATTTCAAGGTACATTCCACGGTGTTGTGCAACCTGGAAAGCCACTGTTTAATATTATTTACAGAACTGTATTGAAATATCTTCAACTATAGGGCTACACTGACATCACAATTAAAAAAACCACACAGATAACAGTATGCTGTAGTGTAATAGTGAAAACGAACTCAGGCTATTAAAAAAAATTTATTCTTTTCCATGAAAGATTGGTACTACAATCAATATAACCATTTCATCAGTCAAGTATGTCTGTTATAGGCAGGCACAACATTACAAAACAGGCAAGTACAATGCCCGATTAAGCGAATACAGTCTGAATATCTATTCATCCACTATTTCTGAAAACAGAGTTATCAAATATCCACCAGGGAAAAAGATGAACTATTTTAGTTTCTCTTTGGCATACTTATCAGGACAATGAATTAATTACAAAAATCGTCTATTGCTGCCAGTGCTGTGAAGGAGAAAGGACTGAGTGGAAGGCTGTACGTCAGAACTCACTTTTAGGACTTGGGCAACCTGGCTCACGTCAGAACTGATGACAAACGACAGTTCAGCTGCCAATGCTTCACAAGGCAGACAAGGATTACATTGTTTTACACTGCAGTTTTGTTGAAGGTATCAAAAGAGTTACAGTAAATTTATGCACAGTACATACATATTACACACAGTTATATAAATACCCATGCTGTGGCTGGACTCGAGGAAGCTGCTTTGCCAATACAAAAGCTCAGTATCAGACCTCCCACCAGCCACTTGATACACATTGCACTTTGCATCCAGTAATATGTTCATTTCTGTACCTCTCTTAAAAATAGATTTAAAACAGAAGTGAAGAATAATATTGAATCTTTCCATAAACTTTGTTTTCTTATTTACACTGTAATAATCCATTATACATAAAGACTGCATTACGATACATTATCTTCATATAGCTTTTTGCAATACATACAGCTTGAAGCTATTAACATCTTAGTTTGGGAACAGAGATATGACCTATAAGACTATTTAAAAACAATTTGAGCCTTAATTTTGCTCTAGTTTGTTTCACTGAAACCATTCTTTGAACAAAAAGAAAAATCCTCCTTATTGGGGAGGAAAACAACAACTCATGTTTAAACCACCTCTGGATTTCCTTAAACCACTGAGAAACTTAGAAACCATAATCATTTTTTGCATAATTATAGAGCCACTTCAAAGGCCCGTTACTTTTAAATTTAGAACATGAATGACAATTGTGACTATATCTTTAAATCAAATATTTTTTTTTAACTTTCGGTTATTTTTCAACACAAAAAAATGAAAATGCAATCATTAATCATACATGATCTTTGCAAAACTGGGGAGAGTTCCTATTTTATTTGGGGAAATAAATGAACATGCACACAACCCCCTTCAGAGTGAGAACATAAACTACAGCAGCACTTGTCTCAAGTTATGGTGCACATGGTTTGCAACACGGAGTATAAAACAAGAGCAGAATTTCCAACATCTGTTAAAACACAAAAAAATCCTTATTGTACAAAAAGTCATTCACATTCTTTGCAACAAAGTGAAGAATCAGCTGCTTTCTGGGCTCTCCAGCCTGCAAACTCCTCCTTCTATTGCCACGGACTGTCCTGCCACAGCTCCAGGAGGAAGTCTTGAAATGTGAGTCTGTGGAAAAATCAAGAGAGTATTATTGACTGCGAAGAGGCAAGATTGTGCAGGACAAAGTAAGCTAGTAAGCACTGAACAACTAAGCTGTTCCCTCACTGAAGTCTGAGGACAAACTACAAAGCAACTTGAAAAGCAACTGAGATTATTTTTCTATTTTGTTTGCATTAACGTTTAACACACGAAGAGAAAGACCATGACAGACGCATAGAAAAGGTAAACTGGATGACTCAGTGCACTGAATGTAGAAAGGAATACCCAGAGTGAAGACAAAAGAAAATAATTCCGGTGTTTCATGGTTTATAGGCCTATTTCTTAGGGAGATTCAGAAGTGTTTAGCACTACACACAGAAATATACCTTACAGAACCCTTAGACACAATATGCTATTTGACAGAGATAAACTAACACGTTGGAGCGTAAGGCCACTGCAGTGATCAGGATGCAAAGAAGAAATTCCTCTGCATCAAATACCTACTCATCCACCTAAAAAACTCCAAAGACTTCCTGTTGCCAACTATCAAATAAATAGACCCAAAGAACAATTGTGTTTCTGCCAATAGGTATGTTATCCATAGAAAGTTTTAAAAGCCTTTGAGAAGGCACTGGAATATTTTAGCCAGAAAGTGGGCATGTGTGTCTGTGTACACAAAACTTCAGTTCATAACCAAATTGTAACTCAGTGACCCTAAAAATCTGTTAATGATCCTTTATATATTGGAGTATGTTTTATTACTTATGGGCAAAAGCATCTGATTATGAAAAGATGTTTTGACTTATTGTTAAAAGTAATGACTTTTTATCCCCTTTGCACACGTTTTTACATTGTGAAAAGTACTCATATTAAATTAGGAACTAGAAATGATTCCTACTACGGTATAAAGCTCACAACATAAAGTTGCTGGCAGTTAGAAACTACAGCTTCCTGTAAGTGCAGCCCATTGCATATTTGTTTGTACTCACATTATCCCACTTAAAAGATTTGTTGCAAAATGTGTAACTTGCAATGAGGCAAGGGGTTGTGACAGAAGTATAAATATAAAAGTTCAGTAAGAATAACTTGCATCAGTTGAGCAGAAAGTGATTTGAGACTCTAAACTCAGCTCATTGCATTGAAGAGACATTTTGTCTCAGGCAGCTTTTTAAAATTCCTTTCTTGATAAAGGTATCCTGGTGTCTGGTCTTAGGTGGTCTTGTTTGCAGCTAAATTACAGAATAAGATTTAATTAAAAACACTTCAATGTTTTCATTTTACTGCTAAAACTTTGATCTCTGGCTTTCCTGCTTGATATATGAACACCTTCCTACTTTCAGAACAATTTCAGTTACAACTGTGATTTACCACTCCGAAAAGAAAATACTCTCTTCAAAACTGTTACAGTTTTCCCCCAAAATGTAACTGACAATTTTTCTGTAAATGTAATTTCATAAATTTAAAGGGAAAAATAAGAAAGTAAGATAATAAAGTGGAAAAAGGCTATTTTTTATTCTATGACTGACAGATCCAAGATATTCTTCTAGGTCTGTGAAAATTTCTTAATGACAAGTGGGGTAGGATGACAGTATAAAAGCAGCACTGTTTGATGGGCATGGTAGCAAGTTTCCTGAGAAGAACTGGTTGTTTAGTGAGATACTGCAATCAAAGCAAACCAGTAAGGTAATCCTAGTAAGTTATTGAGCAAGGAAAGGAAAATGTACAAGACAGGATAAGCAGGCAGTCACTATCTATCAATACATTAGCAAGGAGCTATGCTTAAATAGCCACCCAAAACATATTTCCTATACAAAACCCCATTTCCTATATAAGGAAAACCACATTTCCCATACACAAGACCCCAGACCACCACACACCAACATCTGAAGACCTCCATTTACAGAAACACCCAAACCACATATAACAAAACATTTCTTAAAGCCTTTACTAGCATCCTGTTTATTTGCATACTTTATATGATTGAGTAAATACAGATCTGGTTTACACTGACTACTTTTCATAATTTTCACCGATGGCTGTCTTATGTAGGACAACAATGAGACAGATCTAAAATGATACTCTTTAAAATGTTACTTAACAAATAATTTGAAAGGATAACATTGCCATGTCAAGACAACTTCAGAAAACTCCCAAGTGAATTCTTACAATTATATCTCCCTTGTTCTTACCCATAAGAACAAACTATAAGTAAATAAAAAGAAACATCAAAGAACACTTAATATTTTTAAATGAACCACAGAACTTATTTGTACAGTTTGTTACATTTTTATATCCCAACATCATATTTTACATTAAGTCCAGATTGTACAGTCAATTAGGTTTAGATTTTAAAAACATAAAAATAAAAAAGCAAACAAAAAAGAACAACACTGAAAAGGTTTTAATTGAATTCCACTAGTCTGTCAGCTTTACAAGTTGAATGAAGCCACACCTGGAAGAAATTGTGCCTCGACCACAAAAAAAAAGGAAAATAAATAATTTTCCTGTATTAATCCTCCACTTAGCTTCATGGAAGCCTCTCTTTGAGGAAGGTATATGTCAAGGAATGGTAGATTAAGCATGATGGGGTTATCCGTACCTTCAGCCTCATAGACAGACATTTTACTGTCCCAAGAATATTCTGATTCGATTTGCTTTCCCAGAGGAAAGTGAGGTTGGTGAGGATCTAGTAGGAGATGAGGTACTGACAGCTGGGACACTAGTTAGTCACCACAGATTTTTGCTGTAGCTTAAAGGAGGAACCTCGTCCCCACAGTTCCAAAGGAAAAAAAGGTATGGTATTTTCATCCATGCTGGATGAAACACTCAATTTTTGCTTCCTACTCCCCCATAAAGCACAAACAAGCTAACCAACCCTCAGACACTGATTCTTGCTCCATGTACTTCCCATCCAAACACAAAATGTTTCCCTCTTTCCCTCCCAACCAAAGCAACATCACGGAGCTACCAATCCCCCCAATCCCAGTGCTGCAGACACTGGAATGCTACTCTCTCCCAGTGCTTTTGATGCACACTGCAAAGTTCCCCACTTCTTACAAAATTAATAGGTCTTTCTGCCCTGGAATACATGCTAACTGCTACAGGAACAATATATGGTTTCATCTTTTTGACTTGCATTACTTCATGTCTCATAGACAAGGATTCTGAAACAATCTTGAGACCAAGGAATATCAAAAAGATTTTCTTTTGAAGAGCTAGTCTCCTCCTTTTATTCACATAGAAGTATCACAACAATTTTGGGCGTTTTTCTTTCATTAAAAGTATAAATACAATGTAAAATGAATATAAAATTTAAGCCAAAAGACAGACAGTGCTGTATGAGAAAGCTGAAGTCAATCAAATGCTGCCAAGAGGACAGAGTACAACTACCAGATGGCAGCACATTCAGTTCTCAAGCAAATCTAGGGAATACTTCATGTGTTTAGCACTCCTATTACACACTCAGGATGTGCTTTAGACAGAATAATTTATAAAACAAACTTTTTCCATTCATTACACTATTGAGATGAAATATAATGAAAGACCAAGGACACTATATCCTTAAGGAAATGGCTTTCTACAACTCTGCTCCTTTAAAAAAAGAGTACCACCAAACCCATAGAGAAATTCGGAGCTGGTTGTACACACTTCCACCATCAGAACAATCTGGCCACACATTCTGAATGTATTTTCTAAGCAGTAACAGCCCATTCTGGCAGCAGCTCTGCTGTTCTGTCTCCTGGTAATCTCTCCTTCAACACAGTTTGTATGTACACCTGTAGTATGGCAGGAGAAGGTGCCCCACAAAATACTGGCAACTGCTGCTATGAGAAAATGTCATGTGCAACTTGTTTGGTGAAACCTTAACAAAGAAAAAAATGGGGAAAAAATTAAAAAGAAAGAGAAGCTTCAGAATGTTGTCCTTGCTGGGAAACAACAGAAAGACAGACATACTGAGGGGGTGCCTCTGGCTGTAACTGCACTGAAAATACTGCTTCTACACACAGTGTTAGGTTCTACACACAGTTAGGAAGTTAACACTTTTCCAAGCTCAAATTCATTCTGTGGGTTAAGTATATTACTGTAAACTACTTATGTATTTAGCTGAATCACTCATACATGTATCCACACAGTCTAAAGTCATGCACCAACCAATCATCTATTCAGCTCAGCATCCTAGGGTCTGTAGAGGTATTCTAAAACCCTGTCATGTATCTTCAAATATGCTTTTTACCATTGTGAATTGCAGGTGCTAAGTCAGGTTATTGCATTTATACTTGCATACCTAGTCACACAATCCAAGTATCCACAATCTTTCCTACTCCATTCTAAAATATGTCAGCCAAATACAAGGAGAGTTCCAGAACTACTGGCTTTATGCAAGAACTCAACCCAAAAAGTGAGCTTATCTTCTCATCTCAGAGCCCATAATTTCCATGAAAGTCTACGAGCCAAACATTTTCACTGGTATCTTAGCACTGAAGGTTATTTCCAACAAATAGAAAAACCTTATTTTTATGAGAGAGCTGGATGCTCCACTGTATGCAGAGAGTCCTTTTCAAATGAAAATTTCTGACTGATTCCCCAGTCTCCAGAGAAGAGTGCAGATTAAAGAAAGTAAGTATAACAGTGACATATACTTTTCCTGTCTCATGAAGTTAAAAGACTGTCTCTGTAGTCTGAAATGAATGACTGAATTATTTGACTTCATATTTCTGCTCACTAAACAGGCTCAGTAAATTTTTCCACTAATTTTCAAATTAGAATTAGGATTCTTCCAAGATGTGTTTCTTCACCCAATGAGCACTGGAAAACTGCCCTTCTCCTGACAAAGGGCTTTCACAGACCTTTCACTCACGAAGTCCAATACAGAAGCTCATCCTCAGAAAACAACACCAATCATTACCGCCAGTGTTTGTCACATGTGTCACTTCAAACAGAGGGAAGGACTTTTGCTGAATTGTACAGTGTCGGGAAAGGCAAGTAAATCTGATGATGACAGCTTACATCTCCACAGGAAAAGTGAACTGGAGATGGTCTCCCCATCCACCATGTTTGCTCATACTGGAAAATGAAATTAACTGTCAAAGATAAAAGTTTCTGTTTGCACATTGCAACCACAACATTTGGTGTGGACAGCAGTAGCTGCTGATGGATGTTTTCAAACACAGCAATATGCAACACTCTCCACTGCTGCTACACCACGTCTTGCAAAGCAAAGTGAATTTGGTTCATTAGAAAATGGAAAGAATGGCTTATGTAGCTTTGCATTATTAAAACCTGCCATAACATAAAGCTTAGCAGTTCATGTTATAAGAACTGAGTATCTGCCAAAAGGAGATTTAAACTGGCGACTGAATTGGATTACATTCAATATTGCAACTAGGTTTTTTTAAATTTGCTGTCTAAGTCATCTAGCTGTTAGAAAAACTAAAACCTATGAGGCTGAACTACAAGGCTGAACAGTCTCAAAAGTATTACAACATTTACAATAACTGCCAAGGTTTGCAACATTTATACACAAATCATATAGAAGATTTATAAATACTAAGAAATATAGTGAGCTGAGGAATTATTTCAAATACCTACACATAACACGTGATCAAAAGTGCACTTTGCTGGTATTGAGGCTGGATCTTGCACTGGAAAAAAAGCACTCTGACTTCAAATACTACTGAAAACACAGTGAGGAAGTACCTATTTTCAAGCAGAAATATCAGCCACCACCAACAATCTCTCAGTCACCATGACAAGACACTTGTCAGATCTAGGAAAAAGTAAGTATCCTGCCCACTTACACTTTCTGCATACAGAATACTGCAGGACTTGAGTACACAAATACTCCGCAGACTCTGCCTGAGATAAAAGGGATCCTGCCTGATTATGCACAGATACACAACATTAAATCAAAGAAAGGCTGCTCCCCACAGCCAGAACCTTCAAGAGATGCCGTTGGTGCCTGAACTCACATTGCAGGCAGACGCTGCACTGTCATTTGGGATTGAAGAATTTATTTTCCTTTGAAGCATCCTCCACTGAGCAAGCAGACAAGGAACAAGAAGATATGAAGTCTATGTAACTAAGAATAGTCAATTAACTTGTGCAACCTGCTCACTAACACCCCTTCCTTTCCATTCCTCATTTAAATCTAAAATCACATTATGGGTGAATTCAAGGAATTATTTCTTCCCACCCCAAACTACATGGCAGAAGGTCTGCAAGCCCTTTGTGCCAACTGACACTGAAACTGCTCTACCAAATGCTACATCAACTGTTAAGAGCTTGAGTATTGCACATCACCCACGGCAGTATGGACAGAGCTCCAAGAAGCAACACATAAGTCAGAGTAGAGCTACTTCCCCAGTGGTGACAACAAAACTCCTTAAGCTCTTAGAACATAACCTCACCAGTTCAGGAAAATAGGAACTCATAACTGAGCCCTGCCAGAGTAACTTCAAAGAAGTCAGAGCCCCAGTAACAGGGTGATCTTCTTAGCTGATGCAATAATCAGTTGGTTGGATCTATTATGGATCCATAAAAAATCCCAAACATCTGGAAGGTTATTCTAAAGACTAACTAGTGTCTCAGAAAGAGAAGAAAGTTTGGACTAGAAAAAGAAGAGCTAATTGCTTATTAAAGATCTTAAATTCATATCAATTAATTCTTGAGTCAACAACACAATAATAAAAAGAAAGTATCTCCTCAGCTCATGCAGTTATTTAATCTCCCAGTCCTTCACTCTAGAAGCCATAACCTTTGCTGATGCAGCAGTTACTGCTACAAAAGGAGCTGAGTGAGTGCAGAAGGAATCTACAAACTAATGTTTTCTGTTTCTATGTATTCTCATGGCTGCAGGCAGAAACTTCCACTGCAGCCCAGAATATTCCAACAGCCTCACTAATGGATAGAAAGAGCTGAGCATCAGCTAATGTGACAATTCTGCCATCACAGAGGTGGCAATACAGGACCTTGCTTCAGGAGATCTTGGGAAGCCCATTCATCTTCCCAAAGAACAGGTCTGACGTTGAAACAATCTGTCATAGTATTGCTTCAGGAAGGAAGTCTGGATCCAGCAACTCCTAAATCAGAGTCTATCTGCCCCTTTAAGCTCATGATAACTGAGGCTCCCAAGCACCAGACTTGGGTTAGGTGCAGCAATAGGTGGTGTAGGTTAGTTCAAGAAGTATAGGAAAGAGCCAAAATGTTCAGATATAAAGCTTGTGTCCTTCTACATCCAGTTTGTGACAAACACTGGCACCAAGTGATTACAAAGCTGCTTGTGTCGAGAAGGATGACAAAACAAGAAAAGCACAGTTGAATCAGCTAAGACATGCCTTGATTAGCTGTTTATGGCATAAGAATCTGAGGGATTCCCGCTGGGACACCGACTATGCAGGTGCTGGAGATGACACTGCCAGAGCTATGAGTGGTGGAGGAGCTGAAATGCTTCCAGCATCAAAAAAGAGATAGGACACACAACCAGAGGTGACTGTGTCAGCAGTAAGGTGTGAAGTTAGTTCATGTGCAAGTCTCCAGAGGATTTTTAAAGTAACATTCAACATTTTAATCCAACAGGAAATGGTGACTTTTCCAGGCAAGTGGTTTGCTAAAAAAAAAAAACCAACCCAAGAAAACTGGACACCTTTCCAGAAAGTATGCTTCAAATCAAACCACTATTAGTCACATGGCAAAACTGCTGTACAACTCTTGCAGGCTCAGCCATTTGGTGCTGGTGAGTTAACACTCAGGCAGTCTGGTCTAGAGTGGACAGCTGCAGAAGCCAACCTTCCCCTAAACTGGGAGTAAACAAACCTCTGGTGCAAGGGTACTTCCAAATCAGTACTTGGAGAGCTCACAGTGATAAAAGCCAGAAGCACCAGCAGGTCAGGGTGTACAAACCACTCAAGTCTCCGATTCCACTACCCTGTCTCACTGTTCTTTTAAGGAGTTGCTGATCGTTAGCTGGTTGTCTCCATGTCCTGAGCACACCAGTGTTTGCAGGTGAGCTGCACCTACCTTGCGTTTGTCTTGCAAAAAAGGCATCCTGTACCTCCAGTTTTCATTTGGGGTTCAGAACCACCATTTGCTAGGTCCTATTATGAATTGCATTAACCTCCCATGCCTAAAGAATCACACTAGAATTGTAAAGCAGGCTCCTTTTTCCTTAGTATGTAATCCCGTTATATGACTCCAATATTAGTCTAATTCATAACAGTAGACACTTAAAAACCTCACTTTCTACGTCTTGCTTTTGTTTCATGTTCATTAAATGGTTGATGAAATTGAACTAGTCCAAAATCAGCCACTGTGACAAACCCTCAGTTTAAGAACAAAACTCAAGTCCGAGACTGATGAAAGAAATAAAACCTGAAGGTCTTTACCACCCTAGAAAAACAGGAAAGCAAATGTTTCCTTACAAGCTGCTGCCTAATCATTTTGCTATGGTCCTCATAAACAAGTGATATTTTATACTTTTATGAACTCTTATCCCATTATTCTTTCATGGCAAGCACTCAAAATTAACTATAGCAAAAACAGTTACTCTATTAAAGAACAGTGGTTTTTTTCACTTGCAATACATTGTGTTCTATTTCAAGCCCAGTTTTCCATCTATAACCTAGTCCTAGTTGTAGCAGAACAAAATTCCAGCTTTTATGACAGAAGACTTTTTTTGATCAATAGAAGTCAGCAGCAAAAGCGTTTGTGGTTTTTCTCTGGAAAGCATTTGTGGCCACAGACTCAAAGAAGGAAGAAAGGGAGGGGGATTAACTCTTCAATGAAGGTCAAAAACATAATTTAAAAGTGAACCAAGAAGAGCAGCTGTGTCTGTCAGCACAATCAGGATTACCAGCTGGAGAATTTACCAGCAGTATGAAAACAATGCACACCAGATGTCAAATGTTGCAACTGTGAGTAGGAAAGCAACTCTGGGCATGGCACTGTCATGTTAATACCCATCACCAGACAGATTTCATATTCAGCATT
Organism: Ptilonorhynchus violaceus; assembly: GCA_013397565.1. Classification (NCBI taxonomy): domain Eukaryota; kingdom Metazoa; phylum Chordata; class Aves; order Passeriformes; family Ptilonorhynchidae; genus Ptilonorhynchus; species Ptilonorhynchus violaceus. Next base: position 1,205,856 of record VZRJ01005001.1, read on the forward strand.
TATTTATTAATTAGACACCGCCAGGAAGAAACAAGAATATTTTGAGCCTCGTAGTAAGTCAGAGGCAGGTGTGCACACTGGAAACATTTAACATCCTATATTCTCACAGCTATTCTTCCACTGCAAACACAAGACAACAATTTAAAAACTAACTAGCAAATATTAGAACATCTGCAGCTGAGCTTGCTTTAGTTTCACTCAGTTCAATCTGAGCTTTTAACTTCAGTTTGGACTTTTTTCAACTAAATCTGAAAGAGAATTAAGAAAAGAAGTAAACCCACACTCTCTTCCATGGATAGTTACCTGGAAAGAATTGTACCTAAATTATCTTCACTAGCACCTCTACCAGCACTTCCTTCATCAGCTGTTTGTTATCTTTCTTGTCTTCCTGGGGTATTCTTGTCTTTTTTTTCATGCACATTTTACGTCTTGAGGATGAACTAATCCATTCCCAGTGCTTGAAACAGCATGTTACACCATTTTTGCTACGTAAAGTACATTCTTACTACCTTGGTCACATTCCCCTTTGTATAAATGTCTACAGAAATTATGACTCTGTCTGTGCTTGCAGCTTCTTCCATGTTCCTTCCTGTTCTGCAAACACCTCTCCTAAATGCTCTAGTTGCTACTTTGCAGTACCCAGCTTTTTCTCCCTTCCATGCTCTTTTCTTAAGAATAGAGCACTCATCCTCTTGGTTAATCCCTACTCCTTGATCAGGATGTTAAGGAATTTTCCAGTATTCACTGCTAAATTCAATTTTAACATATTTTTTCTCTCATTATAAATAAATTATAAGGCCCCAAGAAACTGAAAATATGGATAGTAACACTGGAATTATTTACCACAGAGGCTCTTCTAGGAACATTTTTGAAGTTTGTTTTATATCTTCCTTGAGGGTGCAATTGCTTTACCTGAAGGAAGACATACCCACAGAAAAATATGGTACCATCCTAAATAGCCAGCATAACTGAATCAAGCTGGATAAAGTTATTTAAATACAGTTACTGGCAGCAGAGGGAATGGACATGTGTTTGTGGCACCCTATCCTGACATGAAACATACGTTAGCATAGGGTTGTTAACTGCTGCAATTAACAAAAGGAATTAGAAATGCCCAGTCAATTGACACATTTAACTGCTTATGAACCCCTTACTTTTTCTGTTCTCTTAAAGACAGACATTTCTCATATATTTCATTACCATTAATTCAAATTCTCCTTAGCTTCTGCACTCATTCTGCTTTATTACAACCTGTTCCTCATGGCTTACCTTAGCTTTGCCATCCTGTGCAGACATATATCCTACACACATGCTCTCTGTTGTATGGCTCCACAGAAATTCCACTAGAAAGGAAAATGCAAGAGGTCACAAAAATGCCTTGGTTTAAAATACAAGATGTAATTTAACAAGACTGGGATCTTGAGGAACAAATATGGCAAGGACGAAAAAACAAATTTAAAGAACAAAAACTACTTACCAGAGTAATTAAATCTCAAAAGAAACAGCTATTAAACAAACAAGATTTTCCTGACTATTTGCAGTCACACACTGCAGAACTAACAACCAGAATGAGAATGTTACTTTGATGATATGGAGCCTCCAAGATGAGAAATACATCAACTGCAACTGCAGTTAAAGACTGGACCAACTTCTAAAGCAGAGGCCTGTTCCACCCCTGAAGTAAAAGCTGATAAAACTTGCATTTGCCTGCCTTGACCCCAGACAAAAGCACACTACAATACCACAAAGCCAGATGGCCTACAAGGATTCTGCAGAATTGACACACTATCAAAAGAATAACCAGGAACAAGCGTATTTTCTTTTTCCACAAAACTGAGCATAAATATGTACATAGTATGCAACTAGCAATAGGTAAATGGGGATTTGTGGTTTAGCTGCTCAAGTAGGATACAGGAAAACATGCAGAAATAGTCAAGCCTGCAATATGGGAATTGAAGATAGACAGCAAGCAGGAAAGACATCTGGTGAAAGCAAAATTATCCTGCAGAAAAAGCAGAAGTGTCTGATGGAAACAGAGTAACACTGCACAATAAGAAAGATAGATTTCTGCAAAATTAGAGCAAGTCCTGGCTTCAAAAGCATGCTGAATTGCAACAGCAGATGCAATCACCCCCTTTCTTTGTGGAGAGTGTAAGGAGCACCAGAGGTAGAGAAGAAAGATGGAGAAGAAACCCCTATCAAAGCACTCTCAGGTCTGATCACCTGGACTTCCGGCACCAGGTACACAACATCAGCTCTCTGGTACTGCACTCACAGCTAATTTAGGATATGAATGTCAAAGACCAACTGTTGTGTTTGCAGTGATAAGGATTAGAAAACTGATCACTGCTCACATGTATTGTTAATGCCTGTTAATCCAGCAAGGTGCTGTCCTGAAGTCTGAAGGTGTCTCGATTTATCAATTGTTTAACAGCCTGTCCCAGTCATCTTTAATTCCCTGATACATATGCAGGTATCTTTATACACACACACACTCCTACTCAGCTGCAACACAAAATTCAAAGAGCACATTATTCATATGTTCAGCTCTCAGTCAGTGGAGCTTTATAAAGGGCCACACTATTTTCTTCCTGCTCTCTGTCATGGTCATTTTTCTTTGTGTTCATTAAGTACATAATTTGGAAGGAGGGAAAAGAAACAGAATAGCTCATCAGAACTCAGGGCATCTCACAGAATTTTGTAAAAGGTTTAAAAAAATGCACTGAAGCATAAATTCATCCTCTGGATTACCGGAGGTGTCTTACATGAATTACACAAGATGCCACGAAAAGATATTTCCACATACTTCTTTTGGGAGTGACTTTCACATACTGCAAAAAAGCATCATTAGGTGGGTTTACTCATTCCTATTCCTCACGTTCCTTTAACATGGCTGATGAAGGTCACAGCACGCTGAGCACACTTTTCCTTTGAACCATTTCTCCTTGCATAGCAATTAACCCAGAGTAGGAGATCAAAGCTTAGATGATCCCAGCAAGACTTGAAGATTCTGACAGATATGCAGATATCATCATAAAAGAAAAATGAACTTCATCGAGGTGTGTGCTTTGCTCCCCCATAAGAGATTCATGACTGATACCACCAAAGGTGAGTCAAATGTACCCAGTGCAATCAATGTCTGCTCCATGGGGCCAACAGCTCCCTGGCATCCCAGAGGTTCCACTGTCAGTGAAAGCATTTTTTTTTTTGAGACAAATTTAATCACATCTTTCAATTTTGAGAAGCTGGGAAACAGTTCAGGCCAAATACCCTCGAAATATTTATGTTTGCCTTTGATAACCCCATAGTAGCCTGTCCTAGCATGAACCCTGGTTATTGTTAGCCATTAAAAATAGTGGAATTACAATGAAAATTCTAAATTACGTGTGAGACATCTTCAGATAAGTATATTTTCAACTATTGTCACTTCCTTGCCATTTGTTTCAATATTAAAAAAAAAATCCCTGGAACAAAGACATGAGACTTCCTTATTCTATACATGAAGTTTTTCAGTATTAACCAACTTATCTGCAGTCCAAAACCAACACAAATACTACATATGTTTAATTATACATTAACTCAGCATACAGTATAAGGCAGGAAATTTCCATGGTATAGAAAAAATACCGTGCTACAGTTAATCTGAATCCTATTTCAGTGGAAAGAAAACCAAAAATCAATGGGCAAATAGTCTTTACTTATGATGTATAATTTACAGGGATTTTCTAAATTAATTTTTGAGGAAAAAATGCCAATTCTTCCTTAATAGAACATGTTCTCTTACATGAATGACAAATATTAAATTAATAGAAAAAATTCTCTCATTTCCAAACCTAAGGAATTGAAGGTTAAGTTGATCTCCTTTGTCTTACTTAATCAAACTTGTATTTTCAGTATTTTAACTCTTTTTTTAAGGGTAGAATTTATGTTGTAGGATGCTGTTGCACTAGATAATGTCACAATTGGGTAAATAACAATAAAGCACAGAATTATACAAAGGAAAAACTTTACTTTAATTCTGGTTCACATAACACCACTCTCTATTAGACAGGTTGATGTGACCCAATAAACAAGCACATAGCATGACCAACCACGTCTGAAGAGCACCTCAGGAAAGGAGATGGCACAAGTGTCATCCCGAAGTAATTCATATGCCCCCAGTTCCAAATTCCTTCCCTTAAAGAGACTTTACTGTCTCAGGGTTGTATTTCCACCCAGCTCTACTCATAGTCTAGAGCCTTCGGTTTTCCATCCGTTTCTCCCAGACAAACCACACGTCAGTTTTCCACAAAACACTTGTTCTGCTGTAAAGCAGCAAAAGATGAGGGTTGTGTTTCTAGGACAGAAACACAGCTGAAGGGCTGGAAAACCCTTTTGGAACCAGCCAGCTACTACTGGAGGCAAAGTCCAGGTTCCAGCTGATCTCAGTATGAGCAGCAGAAACTCCTGTTGGGTGCAAATGCAAACAATAACTGCAGCTTATCCAAGCAGATTTTCCTGGGCATTACCAAGAATTTCTAACCATAAAACAACTTCCCTTACGAATTTTAAAGTGCATCCAAATTTACACATTTTCTTCTGTGAAAAGGAGGAACAAAGAACTTCTTAGAAAGCATTTTTCACATATAAGCCACTGAGAAGCAGTAAACAGCTACATGCACTTCCCCCAGCTAAAAATCCAATTTTTCCTACGACGAACACAACCTGCCTTGCCACAAGCAACTATTATATCTACGCCATAGATTTAGAAGGAACGCACACAACCCTCTGAATGACAATTCAGCTTAGAAATAATGAGTCAGGAAGAATGCTGTTTTCCAGAGTTTTAGTAATATTAGTCTTTGTTTGTTCCCTATTTAATTTTCTAGATTTTTATTACTTCAATTTCAATCCCTTTTTGTTTTCTCTGTGGCTTTCAAACATGCACAGAGATTTTATTTCACCCTTCACTTTGAGTCAGCACCCAGCTCAAGCAAAAGTGAGTAAGAATTTCTTACCTAGTAAAGTTGGCTTTTCCTGTGAAGATTCAGGCTCTGCTGAACACCTGCAAGAGCGAAGAACTATCACCCCTCCGAGTACACCATCTTCATTGGCTAGAAAAGGTGAACCTGGGCAAGATTGTTGGGGAGAGTTATTTGCAACAGGAACAGTTTCTTGAGCATTTTCTTTTTATTTGACTTTCTGCCTTCCCCCTTTAATCTTGTCACTAAGGGTTGAAAAGAATGACAGGTCAAACAGTGCTTTTACAAAGGCATCAGTTCTATTTTTTCTAGTGTTTTCAAAGAATAATTTTCTCAATTGTTAATCCAGTAACCTACCAGTAATCAAAAAATAAAAAAAGTGCTACATGGAATAAAACAAACATATTGGAAATTAAATTTGTGAGTGCAAACCTATGTGTTCATGGATCAAGGAAAATGTGAGTGAAATAATGAAAAATGGAGTGTCAAGTTGAAAAAAATATTGTGACTCAATATTTAGCTCTTTCTGTACCATGATAAAGACATATTAAAAAAAAATCAAGCAAACTTGGGTGATTTTTACAGTTTATTAATTTTTCCCAATTTAAAGCCCTTTGTACAGAGACATCACCAAACTGCTATACTATCTTCCTGGCTGGTTGATGAATATTAGCAGAAAAGCCTAAACACATTCTACTTTTTACAGTGGCTTTTCTGTTGTTAATTTAAGACATATGAAATAAAAGTCTTCTATCAGAAACTGGAAAAGCTTTCAAGTTAGCTGAATTCAGTCTAAGTATTCTTTCTATGGTTTGCAATTTAAGACTCCTACAGTTTTACATGTGGAAACATAATTTACATACAATTTAAAATGTCTTGAGCCACAAAATGAATCAAGTTCTTGTGTTTAAGCCCACAGACTTCCTAGTTACACATTTGCAATACACTGTGATTTAAAATTGAACATACAATTGCAACAGGCATTGCATGTAATTCTTTTCAATTCTTTCTTTTAAATAAATTGGTGTACAGACACACTAATGTGTAATTTGCCAGCCACAAGAACTCAGAGCAGATCTATTCATCAAAATCCTTTCACTTGTCCGCAACTACTTGTATGATTAAAATTACTCTTTTAATGCAAATAACAACAACAAAACAGCCCAATAAAAACCAACTTCAAGCCTAACTATACAGAAAACTAAAAGCTTTATTGTGTTTTCTTTAAACATGAGAGGAGCCACCTTCGAAAGTGATACAAGGTGGTCACTGCAATAGAAGCCCACGTTGCAGGAAAATCATAAATGTAGCATGCTTAATAAACAGTAATATCTTATTTGATTTAAAGCAAACAGATATTATCTTTAAAGTGCCACTTGCTTTGTACAAGAACTATTACTAGTTACAGTTACACCTCCTGTATGACTCACTGACTGCAACCAAGTACCCGTGAACCAAGAATCCAGCCCACAATAAGGTAATAGATAAAAACACAGGAAAGTATGTCTGGTTAAAATAGAAACACAAGGCTTGGAAAGTTGTGAAGAGTTTTACCACCCAAGTCAAAATCTTGTACTCCATGCTTTCCAAGGTGCTAAATATATCTCATACTTTCACTGCATTAACCAAGTGCTGGCTAATTGTGTTGTATGATTTTTGCATCAAATGAATCAAAAAGAAGTGGTTTTCTTCATAGAGGACATGCATTCTTTAATCTTTACTTCAGAAACTCAGGCACTTCAAAGACAATGTCTTAATCTGAACTTGGTCTGCAGACCTAATCTTACACTAAACTGCACAAATGATTTAGGCTCTGAGCCATGCTGTGGTGAAAAATCATTGCAAAGTGACAGAAAAAGTTTTGGTTTTTTAATAAGCAGTTTCTCCTTCTCTTTCAAGGACTGTGAAAGATTCTTTCAAGGTTCTAGTGAAAAATACTAATTAACTCTTTAATTAGAATGGTTGAAAATGTTCTACTTCAGCAGAACACAGCCAGCAAACAGCATTCACAGCAGGCAGTAGATTTGAGGCCATAGTAAAACACTAGGGCTATATGAACGCACAGAATACCAGACAGCAACTGCTGATTATAATTTATAGACTTGGTGCCACTGAAGTCTTGTTCTAGAAATGCTTACATTAGGTTAATCACTTTTTTTTTTAGGGGTTCTATTTCTCCCACACTGAAAAAAATACACGAAAGAAAAGTCTGTAAATAAGGTAATTACATATTTCTTCATTTTCCCAGTGTTTTTGTCAACTACGCCATCATGACTGATCAAATTTTCAGTAATCTGAATAACTTGCATATGGTCTTTTTAAATCTTACAAGGCTTGGCAGCATATTTCTTTCCATGTAGAGAGTCTGCAGCAAACACGTAACATTACATTTTCATCAACATTCTTCCACTTTTACAAGGATTTCTTTGCAAGAATGAAATACCCATCTTCAATGAAACACAGAATGAAAAAAGCAATCACTCAAAGCAGGTGTTTCGTGAGACTTATTTTGAAAGAGGACTTAAATAATTTAAAACTCGAGCTTCAAGTACATAAGACAAAGTCTTCAGCTTACAACTTCATCCAAAGAGACGCTCGACCTCTACATGCACAACTGAAAGCCCCAGTTCTATCAGCATAAATAGCATTTATTCATTGACATTAAACATGGTGTTCATTATATTGCCCTAAATATGTACACAATTGTTTTCTGAACCAAATTACTTCCTTCAATGATTACAAACCATGGAAGCTTTATTAACAGTCCACAAAATTCAATGGCTTTGAAGACCACACTAAACACTCAAAAGCTGGAAAACTGACTGTATTAATTTAGTCTTTGCTGAAGTACTTTGCCGCCCTACTGTAACTAGAAAACTCCAGAAAAGGATTAACTGAATAGCCCTGCACCTGATAAAAGTGTGACAAAAGTTTCAACTTCAGCAGTCATAGAACACACCAGATGAGCAAGACACTGACTTCTTTAAGAATGACACAAGTTGGGGCCTTGGAGTAAGAACAAATGTTGGTTATATCACATATAGGTGAAAAACCAGGTCACACTGCACTAACTTTGTAACAATTGACCTTAACAGTAGTACTGGAGTAAGATAGAGATGAATAAAATGGCTTTAAGTGACTTGTAGCAGGTAATTTGAATGGCGTATTGAACCAGATGTCTTAAAAGTTTGTGTTATGCAAATAAAGCAAAGATGATGGGACACATTATCTCTCCTACAGACAAAAACACAGCCTTGCTTGCCCTTTTGATATTCAACACCATTTCATCATCACCTGCAGAACGAACATTATTCTGGAATGGTGGGAAAAGTCTGAAAAAACAACATAACCCTTATTTTCATCTCCAAACACAAGCAGCAAATAAAGACACAGTCACTTGCACTACTCTGCAATGGCTCAGGATCTTCCCACCCACACCACTTCCAAGGGCCACCCTGCTTCCCCATTTCTGCTGCCATTCCCAGAGACATCAGAAGCAAATTATGTGACTACACCCTCACCCATCCCAAATGCCTTCACCAGCAACTTCAGCTAAATCATCCCAGTGCAAAATCAGCAACAATAGAGTGTGTGTCTCCAATTCACTGGCTAAGTTATGGGGGAATCAACTCTAAAAAATGTCAGTAAAAACCAGTTGCCTACAATAATACTACTACAGTATTCTATGTTACAGTAAATTCAGACTGCTTCTCTGGTCTAAGATATCAGACTCTAAGCCAAATTAAATACATGCTGAACAGCACAATCTTTAAAAAGTATTTTTTTTCCAATTAAAAAAATTTTTCAAAAATGCTAGAAGATGGATTCAAATATATTACCTTTTTTTAAACAAAAATCTTTCTAGATATGCAGACTTATTGCTGATGAATACAATTATGCTAAAGAGTGTATTTTAACACAGCAATACAGTGCAAACAAGTAGGTCTGTGATAAGCAAAATTCCAGACAGCTGAACAGTATGCATCCATCATTAAATCTGTAAAAATAATGGTACAAAAGCAGCATTATACTTTATTTCTAACCAGAATCCATGCACCATACACAGGAACTAATTTGAGTGTTCTCAAGACTCTGAATTCAAAGGTTAGTTCTGAAACTCATTTTGTTACAGCCAACCCATTGAGAAAAAGAAATAATAGTGCAGACTTAAAAATAACAGTATAGGTAATGACTTTTTATATACATTATATTTAATTAGTATTTCAAGAGAAGAGAAAAGGTGGAACTGAAATACTACCATGCATATTAAAGGCAGAATGGTTTCTCATTAGAAGGCAAAAGTGATCTGGCTCCCACACTCCTACACCATTTTTGTTCTCTCTGTACTCTTCAGAATTATAGATTTTCCTGTACAAATTCAAAATTTAGTTAAAATAAAACCAAAATATGCCTACTAGCCAAAAATACTGTTTTCCACTGCAAGAAAATAGAATTGCTAGATAAATCTTTGATTTAATAGCTTGCTAATGACAAAACTACAAATACCTGGGGCTTTAAATACCATTTTAAGTCTCATGAAGCTCAATGTTCCTTTCCCAGTTACACTGGCATACCACTGAGGAATGTGGCATGAAAAATCCAAAGTAAAACTTCAACTGCAGCATTAACTAATAATATTAGCACTGACTGGGCACACCAGAGAGAAGGTTAGGAAAACAAACAAACAAACCCCATATTTCATTAGTTTTGGTTTAATCCTCACCTCCCCCAGTCACAAAACTACATTTTACAAGACACATTTCCCCCTTCAAAGCTCAACTATTCTGTTATTGCTATCTGACACACAGAAAGCATTGCCACATTTTTATTTATGTGTTTTGTTTGTTATTAATCTGCAATAACAGTCTCTAAAAGCAAGCAAACGGGGCTTCTCAGCAACTCCACATTCAGTGATCCCACCAGGTTCTGCCAGGGCAACCAGAACTGAACACCATGACCCAGGTTCAGCCACTGACTACGGACAGAACTTAGAGATTTCACAAGCATTAAGGCAAATAATGGCCTCAACATTCAGCCTTGCTCTGGAGAAGCTACAGCTACAAGTGAAGCGCACTCTTTCTTCGTGTCTCTTGTGAATTAAACCTCTCCCAGGATGAAGATTACTTCCTCCAGATCAGGGGATTGACAGGAGTTGTTCACTTCTGATCCTGTGCCTTTTTCCCCTCTCTGTAGCTACTGCATAGATCCATTCTAGCACAGATTCGACACTAAGCTGTAAAAGAAGCATTTTATTTACACTTACCCAGCTGAAGGATGAACCAGCTGTTCATCAGATGTTTTACATTCATACTCTTTCATAGCAGAGAAACCATTACCAGCTTCATTGTTTACATCAGCTTTCAAAGGCTTAAAACTTGGGTCTAAACACTGACTGTGGTGTGGTGTAACCAATTAAGTGCTTCAGCATCCCCCAGTCTTAGCAGAGGGCAGTTAAACAGTTCTAAACCTTCTTGTGCACTGTGTGTGTGAAATCCTGACTTTTTCAGGTCAACAGCCTGTAGATCACCTCTGCCACTGGACTGTCAGCTTGTATACAGAACATGGTGGAAGTGAAGCTGTTTACCACTCTGCTTCTGCTACATATCCCACTAAACTCCAAGGTAACAACTGAAATAAACATTAGAGGAATACAACAAGCACTAAATGAAGCCTGCTTTTAATTTCATGCACCATTATTTGCTGAATGCTTAAGCACAAGCTGTCTGAAATCAGAGGTCTTTATATTTCATGATACATTAAGTTACAACATCTATATAGAATTTTTAAAGAAGCCGCAAGGGAAAGCAACTGCACTTTAAAACTTTACAGGGAAGATTTTAACAAGTTAAATAACTGAGGATACCACAGGCCAATAAAATCCCAATGCTTTTGACACGGAGAGGCAAAGGCAGGACCTAGACAAATCCTTGTGGAACATCAACATGTGTTAGTTTTCCAGCTGGTTTTGTTGTATGGATAACAGAGGCCTATTCAACTCTATGTATCATCAAATACAAACTTGTGAAATCATAAACTTGCTGTGGATAAAATGGATCATATGAAACTTCAGGATCACTTCATTGTCTCCTGAAATAATTTCCTCTGTGTCATGGGGAAGCATAATAACACCTCCATCATTTGCTTCCTCTGCTAGAAAACCAAAAAGGATACTACAGATCTTAGTGTGATGCAGCACCAAAGTAAACTACAAAGTACTATAAAGTAACTGTAACACAGTGCAATGCCAGTCACAGTCTTGTTACTGGTAAGGATGAGGCTTTTTCCTCTCCAACAGGCATAACTAATAGAATATGAATTTCCTGATTATGATTCCTAACTGTCCAAACTCGTGCCCAATAGAGAGGAATTTGACACTAAATTTCTAGAAGAGAAAGTGTCAGCATTATCCTTCTGCTATTACCTTTCTGCAGACTTCACCCATCTGCCAGCTGAAGCACAACTTAAAAATACAATAATAGGGAAACATATTTCTGCTAAGGAAAGAACAAGTATCAGATTCCAACTATGCCTTTCAGCTCATTATTTTCTAATACTTCATAAGAAGTTTTAAAGTACCACTGGTAACACTGCCATTGTTAAAAGCCCAGATTTCCCGCCAGTGAGATGACACAAACATTTACTCTAAGTCTACATTCCACAAGCTTGGCTGCATTTGAAAGGAATGATGAGTAACAAAATCCTCTGTTCTTCTGTTTGGAAGGTATTTGTGTTTACAGAACACCATTCCTCAACTGTGAACCAAGCCTTTCGTGCTCTTTGACTAAAGATATGGAGCCCATTCAATTTACAAAAAGTCTAAATTTAATTTCTCTCACCTCTGATTCTACCATCAGTTGTGCATTCTCCACAGTAAGCTGGCTCTGAGAAAGGATGAGAGAAGCACATCTGACATGAGTTTGCTCATCACCTGCTGTTTAAACAGCACTCACTGTCTAAGCCAGGCATTCCCTACCTGGAAGGATTCCCAGAGCTCTGCAGAGACTCGTAGAGTCCTGTAAACAGGAAGCACCAATCTGATGGCAACTGCCAAAATCAGCTGTTCATTCCTCTGATACAAGTAACACACATTTTGACTTCTGATAAAACATTCTAGCTCAGCTTTGTTAAAGGCTGGGTTTTTTTCGGCCTTGGTCTATTATAACTCTGGTGACAGTTTGACAAGGCCACAGAACAGGACTTTGAGGGAGGCAAGGGAATGCCATCAGCAAGGAGTCTACTAGCCCATTTTATCCCATTGTTTCACAATAAGAAATCCTGCACCATACCACACATTCTGTGCTGTCAACTAGCACATCACCTATGAAAAGTCCCAGCAAAACCACCTATTTAGTATAAAGCTATTAAGTGTAATGCACATTTTTAACTGTTGCACTATATTTGCCACACAACTTTGCACTCCATCTGCAGAATTGCCAAGATTCCCTCAATTTCACTACTGGCTACAAACTCAATACTATGTCATATGTAAACAGCAAGATGTATCTGGATTTTGAGGATTTCCTCAATTAGTCTTCCTTCACAGGACATCTGAGCACAAATTAGATTTTATGATTCTTAATTCAAGCACTTCACCTACACAAAAAACAAACGTGCTGTGTCTTTTTTGCCCCACATCAGCACTGCCCAAAGTATAACTGAGCAGATAATCCACATTCCTGCTGCCGGGCAACAAAAGCTTGCAGTGGCAAGTTTCTGAAAATACAAGCTAGACCTGTCCCTAATTAAAACACGAAACTTTTAAAAGGAATTATAAAGCACAATTTTTCAAATTTTCTTATCATGAAGAATGTTAATTTGATCCTGTCTCTCACTCTCTTCACTTTCTGCTGTTTTGTTGGGTTTAGTGTGTTTTCCCAAGGCAATAACACATCACACTGTTAGCCTGCTATCTCCATCTGTGCAGCTCCTCTTTCTCTGCAATTGATAGTTCAGGTATAACAAAAACTTCAGCAACATTTAATATGCTCTTATCTCCAGCAGAAACATTTTCACATTTCCAGTAAAGAATACAATGAATATATCACATAGTAGCCAGTTACCATTTTAAATGAAAACATCTGCTATGCAAAGTGGTGGCAAAACATGTTTGCATTAAACAGCAGAAGGATTGCATTTTTTGCTAATCATTACCAAAAAGAACAAAGGAAACCTAGAAAACTTAAAGAAGGCACCTCAACTGAAAAATTTGATTTTTTTTGTCTTTTATCAGCCTGTCACTATGAATTACTTCATCAGTAGCTTTCCACCTTGTGTGTGTGCACGCACTACTATGAAATTGCACAAGGGTATGTACAATTTGTGCTTGCTTTTAGTACTCCTACCACAAACAGCACAATAAATTTTGAGAGCGTGGACTAAAGATCTGACTTTCCTGAAGATAAGCCACTTCCATACAACACCTGCAAAGCAGAGCTACAAATTAGCGAAGCTATCACCAGCATCCTTCCTAAAGGCTTTGTTTGGGTACACAAATTCCTAATTTTGTGCCACCATGCAATGAGATGAGTGATTAAATATAAAAAGCTACACTTTTGCTGCTTGGATTAGAATCTTTTTGGGGAACACCACAGCATGTTCTGCCTAACACCTGAAAGTGACTGCTGCACAGCAGCAGATTATCAAGTGCAGTCTTCAAGTGCAAAGGTGACTTCCCCTCAAACAGTCAAACCTCAGAAGCAGAATGTAACATGGATTCAACAGTACAAAAAGAAATATGGACGTTGCAATGCACTGCTTGCCAAGACCAAGGGCATCAGTCCCTGAGACCCCAAAAGGTCTGTATATGCCCCTCTTACAGTTCTAATTAAAATATTCTAAAATGAGCTTTGGCAACACAGTGTACAAGTTTTATGTACAGAAATTTTGAAGATGAAAATTGTCTATGGATTCTAAAACTTGAAAAACTGTAAGGGTTATGAAGACACTGCAAGTCAACATATATGCCAGAAGCCTCTGGAATTTTCAAAAGGTCAAGATTTTATTGTTATTTTAAAATTCCACATTCATATTTTGCTTATGACTTGAGGAAAGAAGATCTATATTCACAAGAAATTGAAGACATACTGTGCAATTCTCTTAAATCAAGGAAAAAATTATTTTTTGAATAAAGTCGGTTTCACTTTTTCAAGAAATTAATTTTATGATGTAAATAGCAAACCAGAATCTGTCTGTCCAAAGCATTTAATTAGAACATGAAATGGTTTTGAAGTCTACTATTTTTAAAAGGGTTAACATGATGAATAATTTTTACTAAACCTAATGCTCCTAAACCATCAATTCTAAAATATGCAATTGTACACCACAGCCCATGATTCAGGCAGGAAATTCTTTCTTTCTTCAAACCTCTCCGGGTATTCTATGACTCACATAACAATTGAGGTATTTCCAAGGGTTTTCCTTTAAATTTCCTAATATATTCTTCTGTAGTTTAACATTTTTCAGATGTAACATAACACTAAAACCGAAGCCAACTGCAACACAAGGCTTCAACAGAAATCACAAGAGTAAGTATCCTAACTTTATTTAAAAGAGATACTTGCATTTTCAACAATGTTGGGTGACATTTAGGCAATGAGGACCACATACTTACCAATAAACTTGTTTTGCATAGTCTCTAGGAGAGCCTGGTGGGCATCTTCGGTTTGCAAAGCACATGAACATTCTCTGGCCAGTATGGTTCGGACAAGGTGCTCTCCACAACCTAAAGAAATATTAAGATTGGGAACAGTCATAATATAGATATCACTCTGAGGAAACCATGTCATTAATTCACATCATCACATTCATTTGGCTGTGATGATGCAAAATAATGACACTTTTTTCATAGTGATGCATATGACAAGTTTCTGTGACACATTTTTATGTTTTGAAAAGGCTGACACTGTCACTCGAAAATTCAACTAAATCAGTGGTTTTCCTCACAACTTTCCTGAAATTCCTAATTCACAAAGTCATAAACCAAACAAAAGTTAAGTAGAGAAAGAAGAAACAGTGAGACTGTCTCTGACTTGTCATTGTTATCCAGATAGAATCCACTTACTAATCATCCTCTTGGGAATGATCCTTGCATGCAACTCTTCAAACCAAGAACAACTTTAGTGACACAGTAACTCCTTTGGCATGACAGGATCTTTTACTTCCTCCACCTGATTTAGTCTGTTTTCAACAAAGGAATACATAAATTCACCCATGCTTTTTTGCCACAGTGGCTGGTCACTGAACTCCTAACACAAATTCCTGTAATTTTTAAAGGTTTGTCCTTAAGAAACTAAAAAGCTTCTGCAAACAACCACTTACTGCCTCAGGGCTTTCTGTACCTATCCCCTGAAACCTATTTTTGATGAAGACAAGCAGGTCATTAGTGCTGCTCTTATTCTGCAGGAACACCTTCATGCCTGCTATTTTTACTCCTACACTCTTCCATTCCTGTACTGTGCTTTGGGACATACAGCTGCAGCCAAATGGCACTGGGCATGTTTACCGGATCAACTGGGTTTTTTTGGACAGGAAAACCCACTGCTGATACCTCCTCCATACAGACCAAGGTCATTACACTACTAATGCCTTCCATTTGTTGACATTTTTCCTCAATGACAAGGAAGCAGACAAAGCAGCTAGAAGAGGTCTAACCAAGAGCTAGTTAAACTGTGTTATCCAGTCAGGAAAGAAAGAAAAGCACAACTACCATACAGCTTATTATAACAATGATCTCAAATTATCTAAATTTAGGTGACTACACTTTGATCAGATTTTTAACTTATGAGGGCCTGAAACTGCATTAGACACCAGGATATATAGAGAAAAGTCAAATACAGTCAATTCCCAATTATATATAAGTATTTCTAGCATATTTCTCATTAAACATGACAAGATGATGCAAGCACTGGCACCATATGGTGCTGGCTCCATAAATAAAAATCGGCTATAATCCAGTTGGACTTATTAGCTCAGGTACAGAACTACATAAATACACCTACACAGCTTCCAGAAACAAATTTATGGCTGGAAACAATCTGGTTTCTTCCAAGTGGCAGGGAGCTGAAGCTGGTAAGACATCAGACCTAGGCTGGCTTCAGACAAAGGCAGCTCAGTCTCCCTGGGTAACTCTCGCTTTACTGGAAGCACTAACAAGCCCGGAACAGACACTGGATGAAGCCAGCCTAGATGTGGCATAAAGAAAAATTTAATAATTAAACTCAACCCAAAGTGGTTCCAGTGCAGCCTGCTGAGTCTCCCATTGCCGTGCTTCCAAAATGCTGAGTTTAGAGCACTGATGGTTTGGGTACAACATGGCACAAACACACGTTGGCAGGTCAACCACTGTGTCTTGGAGCTACTCACAGACTGGTTTCTTGTTCTTCTCATCACTTTTAAACCCTAATTAATATGGCAACCTACTCAAAGAATCTCTCTCTCTCTGGCTACTTGTCACACAATTATATCCTTCCCCTTCAATGCACAGTGAGTTTTTACTGTTCTTAAAAGATTACTAATACAGAAGGAAAGAAAAAGTTACCCACCTCATTTCATGGATTTAAAAAAACCCAACAAAAAACCTCTGGAGCATTATGGATGCTTTAGACGTCAGAGAATCAGCCCAGGGACCAGACTGCTAAAAAACTGTGCACACGTGTCCCAAAATCCTGCTATGTTCAACCATCAAAAAAATACTTTAGTCTTCAGTTACGTGTCCCTGCTAATGGGCAGTGTCTCCTGATTAATACAATTCAGCTAAACTGAGTTGTTTGAAGTGGGACACTTTGGCATTGAATCTACATACAATTGGCACAACAGAAAGACAAAAAATTCTTTGTATAGCAAACAGATTGAGTAAAAACCAGTTACAAATTTAGAGGAAAATGAAAGAGCCAAAATACTACAACAATTACACAGCCAAGGGAGGCAGTTCTTGAGAGCACAAGGGAAAAAGTGTTTTCATCGAGACTGTCAAGCTCTCAAGTTATTGAGAGAAGTGTCCTGGTTAGGAGATAATCTTCAAGAGGCTCGTGCAATACAGCATCCTCAGCAGCTGCTTACAGGAGGGTCTGTCCATTCATTGCCTCATTACACCCACACTCAAAATCTTCTGTCCACAACAGAACTGCGAGTTATCTGCTACTTATTCCAGACAAAGCAATGTATGAAAAACATGAAAAAACCCCACAAGATGCATTTTACCCACAGATCACAACAACGACATCACTTTTTCCAAACTAAGAAACTTTAATCGCTATGAAGTTTTGCTGTAAAGAACAAAACTAAATAGGCATATGCTCCAGCAAAAACCTAGCAAGCTGGTTTTTTTCTTGAAAAGAACCTGTTACTACCTTTAAATATAACATGTAATACCTTTAAATATAACTATATGAGTAAGAAGCATGGGATTTAGAACAGGAATTAAACAGAGAAGACACAGAAATTAGACTGAGTCTATGCATCTCCTATGCACCAAGTAATAAAACCAGATGTTACTACTTCACAATTTTAAAGTATTTCCTAATTGGCATCAAAAAACAATAGCCACTTTTTAGCATGACGTATAATGCTATTTCCCCCCCCAGAGAATGACTTTATTGAAAAGTTCCCATAACATCAAGTCTGGTCCAAAAAAAAATTCAGAGAGTGAAAACTTAATATGGGTTAACAACAGCTGCAGCCCACTGATGTGATCCAGGATCAACCACAAGGAAAACAGCTTTGCCATTCTACTAACACATCACACATCTCTACATCCCCACAGACAAAGTCATTTCTTCTTGTCATATTTATGTCAACCTATAAGGCAGCAAAGTTACAGACTGCTGCTGGCAGTGTATGTAAAAATCTTTCAGCACATCACGTGCTGGCAATCTGCAGGGACAGATAACTAAGGAAAACAATTCCCCCATCTGGAAAAGAAAAATTTGTTAGTGTAGCTTTTGATGTAGGAACATCTATTTTCGAAGAAGAAAAAAAAACCTAAGCAGTGTTTCACATACTTTGACCAGATAAAGGCTGAGAAAAAGAATTATACTTTCTATTATCCCAAGGCAGAACCAAACTGTCTTGCAGGGTTAGCAGATCTATGTCTCTATAGCCTCAAACTGGGAAAGCACTGTAGATAATACCAGGACTAGACACAAAATGAATGTATACATTACTACAGTAGTCAAAACTGATTTATAACTTACAATATAAAGTTGTGGGTTCAAATTTATAGTTCCAGTGACTTGTAGTCTAACCGCCAGCATTAGCCAACTTCTGAAAAAGTTGTAGTAACATGACTCAAGACACCAACTACAGTGAAAGCTACTTAAACACATTTCCAAATCATGCACACCAGTTGATGAAAATGTAAATCTGGTTCATTTCCTTAACTATCTCACATTACACTACATTTAACTGCATGTGTTAATATATTTGGCATTTTTTTCACTGAGTAATACTAAAACCAAACCATGAGCAACTCCCAATAAGAATTTTTCAATTCTACATTAACGTCTCAAATACATTCGTTTTAGTAACTTCCCTGCAAACAGAGTTTAAATCATTTTATTATCCTTTCCCAGTTAAGATGACGACTTCTTCAGTAACCTGAAGCTCATTATATTTCAGAGACAAACATTTTGCAATGCAGATGAATGCTTCCCTAAGCCTTTACACGAGTGACTCAAATGGAGATGACTAGCTGGAAAAATTTACTGGGTTAAATTAGTGCTTCTTACTGAAATAACTGCTTCATATAGTAAACAAATTATTTTCCCAGCACAGTAATATTTTGCAAACACCATGTTGCTTACTCACAACTCCTCTGCTGACAAAAATACTACAGTTGGAACTGCTGCTGTCCATGTTTGCAGGGCTAAGTACAATTAATTGCCCTCCTCTAGAATCGCTACTGGCAAAAGGAAAAATGCTTTCATAGAAAACAAATAGTCTATAGAGTTTATTGTGATAAATCATGCCTGACAAATTTGGTGACCCTCTGCAATGGGGTTACAGCATGGGAGGGTAAGGGAAGAGCAACTGGTGCCATCCACCTGGACCTGTGCAGTGTCTGGCGCTGTCCTGCACAACATCCTTGTATCTACACTGGAGAGACATGGATTTGACGGATGGACCACTCGGTGGATAAGGAACTGGCAACCAGAAGAGTTGCAGTCAATGGCTCAATGTCCACATGGACACCAGTGCCGAGTGGTGCTCCTTAGGGGCTGGTGCTGTTCAACCTCTTTGTCAGCAACAGAGACAGTGGGACTGAGGCACCCATCACACGTGTGCCAGTGACACTGCGCTGTGTGGTGTGGTCACACGCTGGAGGGAAGGAAGGGATGCCATCCAGAGGGACCTGGACAGGCTGGAGAGGTGGGTCTGTGTGAATCTCATGGAGTTCCACATGGCCAAGTACAAGGTGCTGCACCTGGGCCAGGGCAACCCCAAGCACAAATACAAGGCTGGGAGGAGAATGGATTGAGAGCAGCCCTGAGGAGAAGGACTTGGGGGATTTGGTGGACAAGACACTCAACATGACCTGACAATGTGTGCTCACAGTAAGGAACCAACTACATCCCAGGCTGCATCCAAAGCACCGTGGGCAGCAGGGGAGGGAGGGGATTCTGCCCCTCTGCTCTGCTCTGGTGAGAGCCCACCTGCAGTGCTGCATCCAGATCTGGGGTCCCAGCACAGGAAGGACACGGAGCTGTTAAAGCAGGTCCAGACAAGGGCCATAAAGACAACCAGAGGGCTGGAGCACTTTTAATATGGAGACAGGCTAAGATAGTTGGGTTTGTTCAACCTGGAGAAGGGAAGGCTCTGAGGAGACTTTCTTGCACCTTCCAGTACCTAAATGGGCTACAAGAAAGACAGAGAGGGACTTCTGAAAAGAGCATGTAGTAATAGGACAAGGGGTATGTCTTTAAGATGAAGGAGGGTAGATTTTAATTAGGTATTAGGAAGAAATTCTTTACTATGAGGGTGGTGAGACACTGGAAAAGGTTGCCCAGAGGAGCTTTGGATGTGCCATCCCTGGAAGTGTTCAAGGCCAAGCAGGATGGGGCTTTGAGCAACCTCTTCTAGTGGAAGGTGTCCCTGCTCATGGCAGGGTGTTGTAACTGGATGATCTTTAAGGTCCCTCTCAACTCAAACCATTCCATGATTCTATGAAAAATAAATAAATATATACAGACAGATATTTTGATGCAAGTTTCCAACCTCCTAGGTTAAGGAGAAAGAATTAAACAGATTCCTAAAGGCTCTACAAGTATACGGCAACAGATTTGTATGACAAGGAAAGAAGAATGAGGCTTGACAGCCACAACATCTTTATTTTAACATATATATTTATATATAAACAAACTACAAACACAAACAAAACTCTGAAAGATCCCAGAAAACCCATCTTCAACCAGAAGTTTCTACTCCTGCCTGAAAATTACTAGATGATCACACAGAAACATCAGCAGTGATTTTCAGAGACACATATCTTGGATCATGTCACAGTACAGCTTTTAATGCAGTGTTCCTTTCAAAGTGCCAGGCAGACCAACAGTGAAACAGAACTTCCCTCTTCTGTGGGTACTGAAATGTGTAACTTCTGAGAATAATACAACTTTTCCTGCTATTGAAATACTCCTCATTGATTCCTACAAGATCCCACAAGAACAATCTGGGAAACCACAACCTTTTTTTTCATAGTCTTTTTTCTTCTCTTATCCTACTATAATTTAATTGTCATGGATGTATCAGTAGTCCCCTCAAATTGTTATTTCAGTAGTAGTAATTTGCTAGCTAGCCTATGCACAACTTCCACAACAGCCAAGTTACTGGGCATTTTTTGGTGAGGTTTTTATTTTTTAAGATTGTTAACATCTTCAATTTTCAGCTATTACACTAGATACTATTTTACACTGCACATGATTCTGAAAAAAGGTAAGAAATCTGAGATATAATTTTTAAATGTTAATGTTTCTTACCAAACAGTAACTAATACTCAATTCAGAGGTTATACAAACCTGAACTTGCTACGGACTTGGATCTTTCATTTGGGCTTCATGAAAGAAACTAAGGATTAAATCACTGTTTTTTCCTCAGCAAAGTGACTTCTCAAGAAGATTTCTAATGCTTGAAATAACCACAACAAGAGGAGAAAGAACCCAGCACAATATAAGCTGAACATCCCATACAATGCGTGCTCTGCATCTTATAAAGTTCCTCCGATGGAACCAAGATGGCAAACGAAAGGAAGGCCTTGTGCAAAGCAAGGGCCTCCGAGCAGCGTGTCAGAGAGAAATTGTTTTTCTGCTTCTTTTGATGGGAGATGCTTTCAAGTCAGGAAATTAGAAACAGGTGTGCCAGAGGGCACACACACATCCATGCACCACACTGAAAAACACGCGTTTTCAATTTTCAGACATGAAAGAGGCTCCTGTTGAATGGAAGGAGAAATGAAAATCTAGCTTGCTTTCTGCGAGCCATAAGCAGAGAGCTTATGGAGCTTTGACAGGCTGCCGGAGCCTGTCTAGCTAGGAAACACACAGTACCTCCACACAGTGCTGGAACTTCTTTTAAACGAGGACAGAATGGAAACTTGCATTACTCATATACAGTCAAGAAAGGAAAAATTAATCTCGTTTACTTCACTGCCAAAGTATGACTCTTCTCTTTTCAGAAGCTAAAGACAGAAGTTACAGGTTATCGGTGTTTTATCATCTATTCTACACAGCGGAGTCTGAACCTGGCCCTGTTGTTTCTGTCCTGTTAAGCTTTGATGTTACTTTCAGTTCAATAGCAGTGCCTAAAGTGTCAGTTAACAAGTTAAAGAACTACTATTTTTGCATTATTTCCTGGATAACTTCTAGTTATGCCTAATGGAAACACAGTGAAACCTGTATTTCAGTAAGCTCTGCTTTTCATTTCCAGCATCTCTAAAAAGAGCTGACTAAAAACTTGCAAGCCAGTGATTTTAAAAAACAAAATACAGTACAATAAAAATATTTACTTGGCAAGAAACTGATACAGTTAGTTACATATTGAAATAAAATTTTAATGTATAATCCTGAAAAGACATAAAACACTGCAGTCTAGCAGAATGCACTACAGTATTATATTAAAGTTACATAACTATTAGCTTTTTTTTTTTTTACTCCTATCAGCTGCTGTATCTTTCTTCATACTAGCAGGGGAAACTTTTAAGTTACTGACCTGCTGCCAGAAAGAACACCTGCAAACAAAGTCCTGTCCAATTCCTAAAGCATTGATCCTAGAGGGATCAATGGAGCACATTCCTGCTGCAGACAGAATATTCTTAGATGATTTACCTACTAAGAAAATGCAATGGAAATTTTCCAAAAGTTGAAACTTTAGTAAATTTGGGTAGGTTTCAAAGATAACAAAGGACAAATTCAACATGCAGACAAACCGTGTCTAAAGTATCTTCTCCAAGGAAAGGTAGGAAAACACTTTCTATGTCTCTAAGTTTTTAATATGGGCAAAATAAACTAAAATCACTCTGAAGAACAACTCGTGCAGCATTTCTACAATTTTACAGATAAGGAAAAAAAAGGTTAGAGAGGTACAATGCCAAATGAAAGAATCCTTTACTTCTAAACAAAGTAATGGCAGGTAATTTATTTTAAAAGCTTTTTGTTTTAATTATTATGAAAAAAAAGAATTTCAGATGTACCATCAAGAGAGATAAGAATGAAGAAAAAATGTAGGTCCCTTAAAGAGGATGTACTTTTTACATACTTCATTACATGTAATATATTTTGAGAGAATAATTTCAGTTCAGCTGCAATGAAAGAAGCAAACTTCTGCCTAGGCCTTCTTCAGAAGCTTTGCTGCTACTGATCACTTTGTAAAAACACTACACCTCTGCAAACGACCTCACTTTTGTCATATAAAACTTACAGGAAAGGAGTAAAACAGTAGCTTATGTGTTTGCTAACTAAAGGTATACAACCATTTACTCCCAAACACAGAGAAGTGTTTAAGACATAGAAAAGTTCTGTTTGCCACCATCTCCAATTCACTTTACATGCCTGCACCTATTTCAAGCCACTTGGGCAAGGCACAGCAAACAGGGACAGGACTAAGTATCCAAGGAATGAGGTGGTGCTGCACAGCTGCTGCTCCAGTTCCAAACTCACTGCTCTGCGAGCACCCGGCCTTCCACAGGAGGCTACAACTTCCACAAGCCCATGGAATTGTAATTTCATGCTTACTAAACATTATTGCATCAAGTCCAATTAAAATTTCAAGAGATAATAAATACTCTGATTACAGTATCCATCCAGTTCCCCTTCCCAACAAGCCTTCCAAATGCAACTCAAACCACCATTGTGACCGTGCTGAGGACCAACCCCTCAGCTCTGAACATGTCAGTACTGTGTTTGACTGACCGCTTCTCAGTGCTACCATTCCCACAAACACCCTCTGCCTGTGGCTTCCTCCCTCTTCTCCCAGACTCATGGTGCTGGTGAGTTAGTTCAGACACCACATGCTACAGCACTGAAGCCTCCCAACAGCTGGGACACAAAGGCTGAATGAACTCTTGACAGAAACATTTACTTCAGGGGTAAATACTGATCTGTCCGGAGATAGACCTCTTTTTCCTCCAGTCTCTGGTTCACGGTAACAATGACATAACTCTTCTCCATATGCAGCTGCTTCATCTGTGATGCATTAAATTACCTCTTATTCCCCAAATCTTACAGGACCAGACTGATTTCGAGAGATAATACATATTCCTACAAAGAGATTAATTGTATCATAGTATCTATCTCACATACTGTAGCTCAAACAATCTGTACAGGATACAAGATTTGCATGTGAAATTCCTCTGGGCATTGGGAGCAGGGACTCAGAAGGACATAGGCCAGACAGACAATGCTGCACTTGTGTGTTATATAAGAGCTAATAACACATGAAGCAAGATTTATAATTACATTATAAATGTAATTCACTGGCACGGGTTGATCAGAGAAACTGTGGATGCCCCATCCCTGGAACTGTTCAAGGCCAAGCTGGATGGACCTTTGAGCAACCTGACGTAGCAGAAGGTGTCCCTAGCCAGGGTAGAGGAGTTGGAATGAGATGATCTTTAAGGTCCCTTCCCAACCCAAACCATTCCATGATTCTACGAAACAGCACTAGCCAGGTATCCACTCACCGGATCCTAACACAGCCACTGCCCTCAACACACAGGAATCACAAAGCCAAAGTTCTGCATTGCAAGTCATCTTCTTTGCATTAAAGCTTCCCTGAAAAATATTTACTCTGTACATTTGCACATCATTGTGGTTTGTGTCAAGGAGTTTTGATGCAAGAATCTACAGATCAGTGGCTTCCATAAGGACACCAAAACGCTCATAGCTCAACGCCAATTCAACAACCACAGACCATCTCTGCACAGGAGTCATTCCTGTTACATCCTATTTCACATTACCTGTTCCATATTGCCTGCAAAAGCATCCATAAGACACACAATGGACTGAAAGAAGGACAGATATGAACAGAAAGTTTGAGCAGAAAAAGGTGGGGCAAGGAAGAGTGAATATATTTATTCCCTTATTGACGTGGATTTCAAAAACAAGAGAAACCTTGAGCAGAGGTTCTTTTCAAACTAAACAATGCTGTGATTCTTCACAACACAAAGTGTGCTGTTTTTCCTTCATGGAATGATGCATTATATATACATATGTATATGTAACACAGTCTATAAAGTATTATGATTTAATCTCTAAAACGCCTTTATGAGAACAGAGGCCACTGCTTTTATTCAGAGACCTCAAGAGTCTTTTAGAATCTTAGTGAATTCACCAACACAAGAAATTGTTACGGGAGTGTACATAAAATAAACACAGTTTGTACACATATTCCTAAAACATTGCTGTTGTCTGTACTTGATTTTCATTCCATCAGGAAAATACTCTGGGCAGGAGAGAAGAGCAAGACATCACCGAAAGACTCTTCCCAGACAGAATCCTCAACTACACCTCATAAATAAATCTGGTATCTCCATAAATCTGATATCCTTGGTACCTTCTCAACAAAACACAACTTTGGCTCAGCCCCAAAACCAAATTATATTTGCTAACATGCTTAATTTTTCTGAATGAGCCCAGTGTATTTTAAGATTCTACTACTTCTTCTTTAGGATTATAAATTAGCTCGTATTTAAAATCTCCCTAGGATATCCTCTGTGCCTTTTTTGTATCAGAAGTCTCCTCAAATGGATTTTAGTAGAAGCTGGAGACTTTGCAGCTTTTTGTCACAGACTTTCTGCATTTCGTAAATAATTCAAGACTTTCTGTCTCTCCTCAGAAATGCAATACTAAGGGTTTGCTGGCTTCAATGGCTGGTACCTAGACACAAAGCACACCCCTTTCTTTGTACGCTTTCTATTTCCTGCTGTTGTAAAGATGAAAGAAATGCAAGACATCATTCTCAGTCTCCACACTTCCACTCAAAAATTCCACCTGTAGTTGCATTTTCAAAGCCTCTTGCATTAGCTGTTACTGTAATTTTATATTTATATTTATAGTGAAGGTTCTGTATATCCAAAGAGAATTATTACTTTTCAATTTGTCTCCCAGGAAAGACACAATCCTGCCTCTTTCCCCGGAAGTATTACTTTTGGCACAGTTAGAGGATGAATATTCATAATCATCACGGATATTGCAGCTGGGGAGGAGATTCAGTGTCAAACTTGATACTATTTTGAATGAGAAGAATATGTACAAAGTCTTTGATTCCTATTATGCTCAGGAAAAAATAGGAAATGTTTTCTTAAAGTACAGCCAAAAAATGGACTATTGTTTCTTCTGTGGTCGGGTTTTGTTCACAAATGTTTTCCCTCCAAATAATACCCATCTTCCCGTGTTTACATTCATATACCAACAAAAACCAGCCACTTAAGAGTTCCAAGTGGCCTTACGAGTGTGGCTTTGGCCTCCTTTTTGGGGGAGGCGGTGGGGGTGCTTAAAGGGAAGCCTGTTTTGTTTGTGTCTGTGTGCACACATGCATGGAAGAGCTTTTAAACATCACAAATTTGGCTTCCACTATGTTGATCCAAAACCCAGTCTAGCTGTTATTTCAATTTATACTAAATAAAGGCCACTGGTCATACTCATATCATTTAACAGGCTTTCACTCTACCATCATTCCTGCTTGGAATGGCCCTTGCATTGTTGTTAGACGCCACAGTTAAGGTTGCCCAGGTATCTTGGCTATGCCTGCAACTGCAACATTCTCTGAATTTCTTGAATTTTAATACTAGTTTTGAGATACTTAAATTTCTGTAATGTTTATCCTTTAGTTGCCAATAAAGTCCCACATCCATTTTTTCCCCAACCAAAATATTAATTCTAATATACTTCAGAGTATATAGGTCAAAATGTCGCAAAAAATTGATGGGAAAAATAATCAGAAAGGCTTTACTTGTTTATGCAGAAACTGAATTTTAGACTGAGAGTTACAGAATAAACCTTGGATTTAATTCCCTTTAAAGTAAGTCATTCCTAAGTTCCACCATCTCCCCACGGTGTCTTTAGAAAGTCTCCATCTTTTGATTTCAGTTGTCCCAGACCCTGTTAAACTATAACCATAAAATATGAGTTTTACAATATCCTGTATTTTGTAAACCTCGAAGTAACTTTTGAAAAGCCAAAAAAAAAAAAAAAATCAAAGACAGTGTGGTTAAACAAGAAGGCCAAGTGACTGTTAAAGGTATGAAATTACCGTTCAAAAAGTTGAAGTCATGCCCAAACAAGTTCAGAACCACCACCACCTTTGGCACATTCAATGTAAAATCATAATAAAAACAGCCAAAAATACTTAAGAAACAACTCGCTAAAAGGCATAAGAACTAATACCAAATCCTTCCTGAACAGGAAAAAGCAGGAAGCCTCCCAGCAGCTACAGGATCAAGCGAAAATCTAAGATGTCTTCAAATAATACACAACCATCAAAAGAAAGCTACAGGAACTTGGACATACTTTGAAGTACTTGTGTGGGGACATCTTCCCCCACC
The DNA here is from genome assembly GCA_013397565.1 of Ptilonorhynchus violaceus. Taxonomy (NCBI): domain Eukaryota; kingdom Metazoa; phylum Chordata; class Aves; order Passeriformes; family Ptilonorhynchidae; genus Ptilonorhynchus; species Ptilonorhynchus violaceus. The sequence continues at coordinate 1,232,847 of VZRJ01005001.1, forward strand.
CCACCTTCTTTTTTAAATGAGCCGGGTATTGAAAGACATTGAAGCTTCCGTTGAAGGATTTTAGAAAAGAAGAATAAAAATTCAAGAATAAAGCTTATTGTGTTATTAACTGTGGCATTTAAACTAACACTTTCCCTTTTCCAAGGAAGTTTCTACAAAGGCAACCGCAGAATAAGAAAACTGCTCCCAGCAAAATTTAAATAACTGGTCTTCTAAGAACAAAAAGAAATGAGAAATGTTGAGAGGTCACCCTGACCTATTAGAACAAATACATCTCCAGTTTATAAAGTCCCATTATCAGAAATTGCCAGAAGCCTGGATAATGCAGTGGAGGAGCTTTTCCCAGTCCTGTACTTCTCCTTGGAGAACTGCAAACACCGTCTGCCTGAAACAGTCCACCAAACTCTCTGGAGCTCTGGTTCAACCCAATGTGTCCGTTCCATGTGGATTTCAATGCACAAGAGTTTGTAGTCTGCTTACTTTGAATTACAATTCCAAACTCTCCTCTCCCACACCACAGGTCTTCTCCAACCTGTTCAATCTCTAGTTGATCATCACTTCCAAAATCCAAAAACACGAGCAATTTCTTAAGTATGGAATGAAAACAGTTTACAAGACCTGACCCTTCAAAATTGCTTGTAGGAAACTAATGCCAAAGAATATCCTTTATCATGATTGAATACAGAGCCTGAAATAACAAACTCTCAAGGCTTGAATTTCTATCCCCTGCTATCACTAAAAAAGACTTAAAAAGTGTAAACCAGCACAAATGGGAAATCTTTTATTTCCCAAAGAATTCTTCAGCTAAAATTATTTGGTTTAACATACATTAATACCAAATAATTTTGAGGATACTTTTGATAAAGCTTTAAGGGAATTATAGTTGAATTTTCTATTCAAGATTTTTTTTTAAATTCCAAACGGGATTTGATGAGTCAGCTATTCTGTGAAGTCATTTAACAATAAATATTAAACATTGCTTAGTACCCACAGCAACCAAAGTCTAATTTTATTCTTTTTTTTCTTCTCCCCACACAAAGGAAAAAAATTTCCAGTAGAAACTATTAGATTTGTGCCAAATTTATGACTCAAAGACAAATTAAAACGAATAGACATGTGAAATTAAAACAATAAAATGTTATATTGTGAAAACCACAGAAATTTAAACTGATTGTAAACTTCCATTCTTGTATGTACATATTTTAAATATGTTTACATAGAGGTGTTAATGCCTGAATGTAACATGAAACATGAAATGAATGTGCATGTACAGTTTTTATTTATACATAACACCCAAGTTTCATTTGTTGCTTTTTAAAAAAATTGTATGTCCAAACAAAACCCATTTTGAAACTCACAAGAGGAGGGTATAATCACTATTACAAATACAGTCTAGTCTGATTTTAGTTACACCAAGTGGCAGTGGTGATATTCCCTTAGGAAACACTGTCCATCTTGGAGCTTTCCAAATCAAGGCATCTTCTAGAGTTTAGACAGTAGCTTTATTTTCTAAAAATTTCGTTTAAAATAACAATGATGTATGCTAATGCATTATTTTCTTGCTTATCCCTCGCAGTTTCACCTGAATATCTGCAGATGTTTATGCCCCCATTCCCATCTCCTGTTGTGATCCAGCCAAGTTGTAAGCTTCATTCTTTTAACTTTTCCTATAACTTAATTTTTCCATCCCTTTACTCCTTAATTAAATTCATGGTTCACATTGTTGGATGTTCATATTTTAAACAAGAGTCAGGCATCAATATATTTTAAAACTGCACTAAACATAAAGTACATTATAAAATAAAACATTATGAGCTTCTGAAATGGAAAAAAGAATGGTATTGATTACAGAAGAGTTCTCACTTCCTGTAAACATTTCTATCTCCCTCTCTCTCACAGACATAAACACACTTACTTTAAAGGAAAACCAGAAACAAGAGTTTAATTAAACACCACTAGTCTGAATTTCAAATCAGTGAACGAACAGATGGCCACACTTCACAGACTGCCAGCAGGCCAGCCCAATTAACCGGGATTGGGATCAGGGTAATGTCATGGAAGCTAGAAGTTTTGAATATATATGTGTATGTGTGTGTGTGTGTGTGTGTGAGACAGTTATAAATAGTATAACATTGAAGTATTTACCACTATATAAAGCTGGTACCAGCAAAAAGAGAGGAGGCTTCTATTTCAGGCCATCATTAAATCTAGTCATCTCCTGTAAGTGCCTCAGGATGCTTGTGGGTACTCACACAGACTTCAAATCCAGCTGACTTTGTAAAGAACAGCTTGAAAAAACCAAATAATATTGTTCTTCTCAGCTTTTCCACAAACGATTGCTAATATTGGACTTATACTCACTAACTAATATGGTCCTTAATATTTAAATATATTTGGTTACAAAGGTAAGCATTTATTAAATGAAAACCAATACAGTGTCCCTTGAGTAAAAACGTATTCAAACACTCCAGCATTCAGTAGAACAGTGCCTTGAGTAAGTACTACATTTGCTATTACTGACACATATGTTAAACCAATTAAACACAATAATTTTAGCTGAAGAACTCTTTGGGAAATAAAAGGTTTCCCATTTGTGCTGGTTTACACTTTTTAACTTTTTTTTTAGCGATAGCTGGGGATAGAAGTTCAAGCCTTGAGAGTTTGTTATATCAGGCTCTGTATCCCCTGTATTTATGTCTGTCTTGCACTGTTGAAAATTTGTGTAGATGTTCATCCTCAACAGTGCAAGACAGACATAAATACAGGGGAAATTAGAAATGTCTGTGACTTCAAAAACAACACAGGATATTTCTGATGCTCCTCAGCCTCTATCAAATTTTAATTCTGCAACCTTGCTCCCCACCACTGTTTCTGTATCAGGACTCTATGTCTGCAGTGCCCATGGGATGTAGCTGACATAACCCGGATCTGAACTCTGCAGGTTTTCTTCCCCTCTCCCTACACAGAATGCTGGTGACTCTGACCGCTGAGCATGGGCAATACCATAAATTTTGCATCCTGACATAAGCACTCATGAAAAAGTGTTACAAGCAGTTTTTGTGACTGAGGCTGTTCATACAACTAAGGGGAGAAAAAAAACTAAAGGTAAAAGCAACTGCTGCATAACTTCACCTTAAGGCTTTTGTGTTCTGCAAGGCACCAAATGAACACAATATTTTTGTGTCTCCAGGACCCTGAGCCTTCTAAAGAGAACAGACACTCTCCTAATTCTTACATTACTTTCACAAGTTCTGAACAAATATTTTCTGATACATTTATTCTAGTATTTTGGTTTTGCCTTTTCCCCTTCCTTTCAGAAGGAAAAGGGAGATGAAGAACAAATTCACTTAAATATTCATTTGAAATAGTAATCAAGTATTTTTGAGGGAAATATGCTGCCTGTAGCATTTTTGTATCCAAAGGACCTTCTAACATCTTAGTCCTTTATACAAGGCTTCCATTCCCAGAGGTATTCTGCATTTAATACAATACTAGGCTTATAACTGCACTTTTTTACAGGAGGACAGGTTCCTTAATACTTAACGAATACAGCACATCCTTTCAGTGCAATACAAAACAGGATAAAAATTCCCATGGCTGTTAATTAAGTAAAAAGGGCAATATAAGCAACCAACAAGAGATCAATTCATGGATTCAAAGACAATACTGACACACACATATACATACATGCAAATAAATAATACAAATTTAGAATACAGTCTGGAAATAAGGTTGATATTTTAAATTTGTCAACTAATTACAGAGAAAGATAGCAACTTCATTAAATATTTATAAAAGTAGTAAATACCTGAAGTACTCACAGCAGTGGAATAAGGGTTATGAGCTCCCGTGTTTTCAGCCCAGCAGCCACAACCATAAAGAGCTGCCTAAGGAAAGAAGTGCAGCGTTCATAAATTTTAAGTATACAAGATTTTTTGTTTATTCCCTTTCCTTAAAAAAAAAACCAACACAGAAAAAAAAACCAAGAGGCCTCAAGAAAAATCAAACTAAAAACCACAAATAAAGAAACCCAAGAAAAATCAAACTATTAATACAAAAGATAAATAAGAACATCATAACATCATCATATTGTAATTCCACTCCATTTTGCTAAATCCTCTATCACTATTCTTCAGATTTGAGTGTTTGTCACAGACACAGTATTCTAGCCTAGCTGAACAGAAAATGACAGATAACCCTGTTCATATAAATTCTCTTTCACTCTGCTATTTCAAAAAAGAAATCTTAAATACATTTCAAAAGAGAACTGTTTTTTGAACAGTGGCAAACATCAACCAAAAATACAGCTGTACAGCAATGGAGTATAAAATTTTTGATGCACCTCAAAATTCCCTAATAACAATAAGGTGACACATCATAATCATATTATTATTACTAACATTAATAATAAGTAGAACCGTACATAGTTCATAAACATAAACATAATTATAAGTAACATATCATAAATACCCGATGTGTTCTTTTATTAATTCTGTCACTTCCTCCAATTCACAAGATCACTTAAAAATTAATTAGGACAGCTTCCCTAAATATTGCGGGAAATCTTATTTTAAGACTCTAAGCATTTAAGACAGCATTTGTGCTATTAAGGAGGCATTTAAGCCCAAGAAATTAACTTAATGATGTCTCTGGCAAATAACCAACTACAGAACAACTTTATACCTAGGAAAGTTTTATAACAGTGATGGAGGACACCAAGAACAAAACTTGTATGTCAATGCAGTGAAAATGCCTTCAGTGTTTAACAGGAAGGAAGGGAGAACAGAAAGTTTGCTGCCACAGCTCTTGCTTGATATCACACCTGCTTGTGACACCAAACAGTCATTCCCAATTAAAGAAAAACATATAATAATCACCTGACCAACTCTTCCAGGGTGCTTCAGTGCTAAACCTCCACTGGAGACAGCAGCAGCAACATTTCCTTCTTGGTCAACAACAACTGCACCAACCGTATCCAATGTTCCTGAGTCGTTCTCCTGCGCGACACACAAACAGAAAAAAATCCTAGTAAAAATGGTATATTAAAGTCAGATTATACTTCATAGGAGTGTGCAAGTGACAGGCCTAGCAAAAAAATGGATTTGTTATCATGCACTTGTTCCCACTGTGCTGCCATACATCTTCCCAAAATGCTTTCTTGCCTCAGACAGGACCTTAATAAAACTTCTCCAGTAACAAGATGGTAATAAACACCTCAGAACTCACCCACTGCTTAGATCACCTGCTTTTATTCACAAAAGTGCCAAAAATCACGTTTTCTTAGTGGCTGCTACTTGCCCACTAAGATATGATGCAGCAACTTATTCCATAGATGTCACATCAAAAGGCCTTTCCTAAAAGCTTCCAGTTGGCATTTTCAGAGGCTCTGATCTTTAAAGTGTGATTAAAAAAAAACCAAAACAAGAACGAAACAAAAAACAAACCAAGCAAGAAGCTGCTTACCATGCAAAGAGAAAATTCTGATATTCTGAGCAAGACAACAAATAGAGGCCTCAAGAAAAAAATCTCCCCTACGACAGATCTGCCAGACTTGTTCTCAGTTCAGAAATCCTTAGTGGGTGAAGCAATTTACCCTTTGCTCCCTCTGGATAACTAGAAAAGTGTCCTTACTTCCATGACTTCTGAGGTAGATTTACTCCCCCAAGAGCAGGGGTCTTTCTTTATGTCCTTCCCTCCTTCCTTAATACACCACATTAAGTCACTCTCAGAGAAGGAACAGTTTTTCCCCTCTCTGCCTAGGTTGGTCCTAGATTCCCCTCTCTGCAGAACCCAGGGCAAGGCACTCAGACTTCATGCTCCACCACACACACAGCATGCAATGCACAGAAAATAAAATGAATAAACAAAACTGATCCATCATCCATCACATACTCCAGAGATGCACACTGCTGCTGCACAAGCCTCAAGTCTCTTACATAAACTTACCCAGTGACATAATGCCAAAGGTTATCAAGCTTTTCATATAAATCTGAATTTTCTGGACTAGAATCCAGAGGGAGGAATTAAAAAAAATACACTTAACTGTTCAAATTCTCAAGTTCCCACCATCAATTAAAATTTCCTTGGGCACACTACGTCACTTATCAAGCAGGATCATTAGTACTGCAATGCTGATGATACTCTTAATTTAAGAGAGAACACTTGGGTTAATACTGTGTCAGTCTTAAAAGGAAAAATATGCAATGCAGCACTACAGTGTTCTACAGTACTTTTCAAGCAACTGGAACTCCTAAATAGGAGTGTCATCCCTGGCTTTCACCCAGAGAAACAGCAAGTTTCTCCTCTGCACCTACACCTAGATGTTCCTTAGCAAGTTCTACACTCAGAAGCTGGCAATGACCATGTTCAATATTAAAACAAATGGATGGAGATCCTAACAATAAAGCAGAGTAAAGACAAAGAGGGGTGAAAAGAGATCCACAGTTTCAGCCGGCACTGGGAAGAAGAGTAAAAAAAAACCAGAGGAAGGAAAAAACTAGGATCAGGGAGGGTAGGAAAAGGAGAAACAAAAAGAGTTTTGAAGACTGGAGCAAAGGGGATAAGAAAAGAGCCAGCTCCCTTCCAAGTTGTAAAGATGAAAGAAAATTAAGGAACCCTTTCCAACATCTCATGTACAAATGCATTTCCCAACTCCCAAGACTCCCAGACACACCCTGAGCTAATATTAACCCAATTCAAACAATATTATTTAGTGGAGAGAAAAGACCTCAAGCAGCAGAGCAGGCTGCTCACTGGAGGTTCAGTGAGCATCCTTGGAGGTTTCCAAGATCAGATTGGACAAAGCTCAAACCAACACGAATTCTCTTATGATTTCTATATCGATAAGAACTACCAATATGATACAGGTGTTGTTGTCTATCCCCTGCCCCTTTTTATAAAAGGAAATTATACCCACAAGAAACAACTTGATTAATAGACAACTACAGGTATAAAAATCAAGCCTGTCAAAGTTAGGAAATACCAGAATTAAGGCCACATGTACAACCTTAATTCATATTAAATCAAACAATTAGGGCTCCTAAAATGAACAGAAATACATCTTAGAGGGATGAGGTTCAGTATGGATCTTTAAGTTTTTTATATCATCTAACAGCTTAGAAAAAATGTTTGCAGCCTTCTTTGCAGCATCTGTAAAACTCTGCTCAACCTGCCATCCATTTCCACCTTAGCTCGCATGGATAAAGTATTTGCCTTCAGTAGCTAAATTACTAATTTCTTTCTTAGAAAGATATTTTAATCAAAATCCACAAGCATTTACAATATATTTTATTTATATATATATATATATATGTTGTATAGAAAACTTTCTTCATCATTATTTCATTTCAAAGAAGATCTATTTCCTATCAGTATTCGCTGTTAATTCAGCGATGGTTCGTTTGCTTCAACTTATTTTATTTTTAAATGGGGCAACTTAGGAGGCTGGAAATCTTTTCTAAGGAAAGCATTGCCCAGGGAAGGTCGAGTTGGCCCCACACAACCTTCTGAAGGAAATCTGTATCACTGAAGCAAAGGAATTCTGTATTTTTTCTTCTCAGTAATATAAGTTTGGTGTCAGGGGTTTTTTTTGTGATCAGAAAAAGAGTCACTAATATCTAAGTGATGCTGTATTTATCTTTACTCAGCAAACTGAAAACCAGTGAGGACCAGTTCTACTTCATATCCAATGGGAAAAATACATTGTCAGATCTATTCTAGACTTACTCTGTTTGCTTCCACTTCAACATTACTGACTTCACACGTTTACAAGTGACAGCATGAATTGATTCTATAGCTCAGAACTAAAAATATTCTACATCTATAAATCATATTGACAACCCTATGATTTCCGAAGCAGGAAATAAAGAGCTCATCACAATTTAACAAAGGAGCTTCCTGTACATCTCCCAACAATAAAGCATCATGTGCCTGAGGAGCTGCAGCAAGAAAGCACCTGGTGCACTGATTTTCAGTGTCACACATTTCATCTCTCCAAACCATTTGAATGTTGAAAAATAGAGGATTCTGTCAAGCTACTATTAGGGCCATAAAAAACAAGGATGTCAAACACTACAATTCACGAAGTCTAAAATAAGCCCAAACTTTATTCAGGTCCAACAGGGACCAAACAAGATTCAATTTGTTTATCCTAATCTTTCTATGTATTTGATTGATTTACTTTACATCCTAGATTTAAGAATTTTGCAAGTTCCAAAGGAAACCTGATTATCACTTGGTGATATCTGTTAACAAATTTTGTATCTGACTTCAGCTAATAATTTATACTTGTCCACTGCAAAAGCAGCTTGGGGATTTTAACAATGTAATATTGCAACCTAAGAATAATCTATTACGTAGTTAATATTTTGCATGGAAACACTGAAAGTCAATGTTATAAGTAAGACCTCAAATTACTTAATTTGCACCTTGCAACAGGAAAGGAAATTAATTTCATGGAACCACGGTCCAAATACTCAGACTTTGCTAAGAACACGCACACAAAGCAGGAAGATGCTCATCTGCACAAATGCAGAGTTCTATCAAGCATTTTAGAAAACCCCTCCTTCCCTCCTGCACATAAAAAAACCTATAAATATTCATCAGTACAAGCCCCTAAGGAAGCAATTAGCAGTTTAGGAGAGTTCCACCCAGTGCCCACTGACAGGTTTTACATGCAGGGCCTTTTCCCTCTCCACTTGAGATGGTTTTGAAATTCCATGAGAAGTAATTACCACTAAATCTCATCTCTGAGTATCATAACTGACAAAATACAAAATTAATGAGACTGAAGCAATTAACATTTATACGCTATTACCCAGCTATCTGATTATACAAAGTTCGATGAACAAGCCCAGCCTTCCCAGTTTAACAGTTGTTTGGTGTGTAAAAAGAACATTTTGTCTGACCTCCATGTGCAAGATCAGGGAATTGTTCCATACTGTATTTCCACAGGCAAGTTTTGTTGTTTTGTTTTGGCTCTATTTTAACTAGAATGGATGAAAATTATTTAGGTTTCTCTTCCTATATTAAATGGATTTTGAAGTATACTTTTGTAGTCTATAAAGTATTATTATCAAAGACCATTTCCACATGAATGCGGGATGGAAAATTTATTTCTTTTTTAAGGAAGTGTCCAAGCTGCAAGACTAAATAAGACAGACACTAGGATTGCCATAGTTGACAGCTACACTTACAATTACCAGCACATAGACAAAAACACTCTCTAAATATGTTCAATCTTAATACAGTAACTGAAGAAGAGGGAACTGTTGATTTCACACATATAATTCCAACCGGTGTACACATACATGGGTACCTATGTTAAACTATATAAAAACCAAACCAGTTCTAATAAAACTCAAACTAAATAATGTTATTTATGGAGTTAAATAACTAGCCTATAAAATACTAACTTACAAACACTAATTTATAAAAAAAAATCATGTGTAATGGGCGTTCTTGGTGTCACTTATTCAAATCAACCAGAGGAAAACTCTTTCAAGTGATTTCAGTGTATCTGTAAAGTTTGTAATAGCAGAAGACAAACTAAAATTAGGGCTTCTAGCCAAATTCAACTAACCTATTTTCAATGACAATTTCCTCTGGTAAAAGACAGACTAACAGTAAGTAGACAAATGTTTATTTCTGGTATTTACTGATGCTTGAGGGGAGAACTTGAGAATGGCACCTGGCTGAATGAACACATCACAGTCACCCCTCCATGAGTATATTTAGTTAATCTGTGTGTGAATTATTTCTTAACTATGTAAATCAGTAAGACTCTACAACTTTAAAAAGTCTAAATTTTTACACCTTCAAAATTTGGTGAATTTATTAATTGAGCTTCCTGTGTCCAAACACATAACCCTCTGCAAATCCCACACTGGGTGAACAATGAAAAATACAGCAAACAGAAAATTCCATTTACTCAGGAAATGAAAGTCCTTTAGTAAGTTACACTGCCAAGTTTTTCCATACAAACTTTGACAAATTTAAACAGCCTCTCATTCTTTTTGAGGCTGGTATAATTGCATTTTTATTGAAAACTCATTTTTAAGCCTGTATTTTTCTTTTTAGCTTGAGACACTATCAGCAGCTCAAACTTCCAAGTAATTTCAGTCTTTTTTGGTCTGCAACACTATCTCTTCACACAGGCCTTTTAGTTATGATCCCATTCAACTTCACCTTTGTTAACATCCTTTCCACCTTGCCCTCCTCCCAGCCTGCAGTACTGGCAACACAGGCACAGAAGCTCAGCTGCAGCACAGAGTTGAAGTGGCTGAGTCAAACCAGATAATAAAACAGAGCTGGAGTCCTGTGAAAGGAATGGTCTGCAGCTCCAGAGAAGCAGAGCAAATAAAAAAATCACATGCGTATTTATCAATTAAAATAATTTTGACAAGAAGATTAACTTCTAATTACTCAAGTATTTAAATGGTTTTAAACCAATTCTTTTTAAACCCTTAATGAGAACACAGCTTTGACAGTGTGAGTTTTGGGATGACAAGTCACATGCTTCATCCTTGCCAAATGACCCTTTTCTACTAGTTTGGGGAGAAATATTCTACACCTTTTTTTTTTTCCCCAGTTTGATTTTTCATTTCTATTTAATTTTGAAAAGCTACTTTGAAAACCTTGCTTCCTGTAAGGCTGCTATTACCTTACACACTGCAGACAGCACAAGAATTCCACATTGAGAGCATGGGTTGGTTTTCATCCCTGCTCCGTGGAGAGGATGTGCCCCAAAAGGTGACAAAACCAGTGTGTTGTTACTGGATTACTTACCAGGGAGTAGAGCTCTATTTGATCACCTCCTTTACCTACCACCATTGGCCTTTGGGGATCTCCCACAAGCGCTGCACAGGACTCTGGAGCCCTTGAAATTTCAAATTGCAGGTCGGTAAGCTCATGCATTGGCATATGTTTCAAGCATTGACTTGCCCCTTATTACATGAGCAGCAATACTGTACAGAGACCCCTCCTCCTCCCTCAGCTACACTTTCACACTCTCAGTTTCACGAGGTGACTCAAGTTCTGTGAACAGGAAAAGTTCCAAAATGAACTGACTTCCCTCACTCCCCCATCCTTACCTTCTTCACAGGTCTTAGCTCCTTGAATACAGAAAAATTAGCACCCTGCTAGAGAAAACTTCTTATCTAAAAACACAGAAGTAAATTGCCTAATTTATCACTGGTTTGCATTTGCAGACTAGAGAGAATACACTTTTTCTACCGATTCTCTGGGACTTATATCTTATTTATATCAAGGTATGTAACTACACAGTGGTCAGACACTTAGCAAAGCAAAGGGAAACAGCCAATCCAAACACCCACAGGCCTCAGAGGCATTTAATTTAATGAGCTATACTTTGATATTCAACAGTAAACGCAAATACTGTGAACTCTGATACTGAATACTGCATTCTCATAGGTAAAAAAGACTATATTCAAATTAAGAGTGAGGGGAACAGAGGGAATCCTGGTAGTTTTGTAGCACAAGTAATATGGGCCAGGTCAATGCCAGATGCATGCACAGATGCACATGTTTACCTACCTGATATTTCAAATTTCACCAATTCCAGTTCCATAATGCAGAGTGCTCAGGAAACATTAAAAAGTGGGAAAGAGTGACAGAGATCCCAAGCTAAAGAAAATGTTTTGGTAAATAATTACCTGTTTGTGTTTACATTTGTCACATTTCCAGTTCAAAATGAGCAAAGTATCTTTCTTGCACAAACAATATACAAGGTGACAGTTTGGTTTTCAAATAACAAGGCAGAAAGTTTTAATTGCACCAAGTTAACATTATATCATCTAAACATTAAGATGGTCAAGGAGAACAGGCTTCTGAGCCTACATTAGTCTTATCACATAAGAGATGAAACTTATTAGCAATCAGCTGTAAGTTTAAGATGACACAAGAATTTGAAACAGGAGCTAACCTTTTCATTTGATTGTCTTCTTTTCTTTAGTTGAATGAGATCTGTTTCCACCTTTTCGGCCAACTCCAGCTTCCTCTTGTTCCTCTTAAAAGCTGCTAAACTAAACCCTATAAAAATAGTTCAAAAGCATGTAACTAAGTAAAATTTACTTACTTTAAGCAAATATTGATAAGTCGACATTTTGAAGGACAAATCCCCCACGTCTTTAGTGATGCAACAAGCATCAATAAAAAGCCAAAATCTAAGTATTTAAGTTTCAGTACAAGATATTCACATCTTTTCCTAAGATAAAAAGTTCTACTATTGTTCAGTAATGGTGATGAGTAAAATATCTGGTAGAAACACGTCATGAACACATTGAAGTTGGTCTAAGTATCTCTGGCAAAGAAGCAGCACTGCACAGAAGAGAACAGAATAAGTGGCTTGTGTTAAAATTGCTTTTGACTGCTGACAAGTAAATAGATACCATGTGAGCTCATTCTGATAGCCATAAAATTAGGCTACTATTTTATTACCTTAATCACATATATGTATGTTTACCCATATATTTAAAGCCACACACAAGTCTAGTGGTAGTTTTATGCTCCACAATCTAACACAGTCTAAAGACCACCTAGGTCTCAAGAAGACAAACATCTACTTTCCACATCTAAGGCCCACATTCAGAAAGGAAGTGCTCTCTAAAGTGGACTAAAAAATAAAATTGTTATGCTTAAGACACCAAAATTATATGTTCCCATTTTAGACGTTTCAGTTCATGAACAAATTGTAGATATTGACATATTTAGTTTAAATTAGTTTTGACTCAATATCATCTCCAGGCTGCTTTAACATCCTCTGTAAAATATAAAGAGGTGGGGGGAAAATGTCTTTTGTCACTTGTTTAACCACACCAAACCCAGCTATTGGAAGAACAGAGTAATTTGAATTCTTGACTTACACAGGTCAGTCACAAATTCAATTGAAGTTAAAAAGCACAGGTTTTTCTATAAACCTCAAAAAATGACATTTTAAATGAAATTCTGAATATAGCAACATCACTGCTATCCAGAAGACTGGAACAGCTGCATGAAGTCTAGTAATAAACTCAATATTGCAGAGCCAATAGAACACAGAGCTTTCATTTACAACTCTCACAAAGTACACAGACAGTGAGCATTTTACTTCGAAACTTCTCCATGCAGGTGCCAAATTCACCTAGTGAGCTCTCTTTTAATCATGTTTTTAAGTATATAAAACTGGGTCTTAAACTACACACAGTTATTCAAGTATATAACTCAAAAAGTAATGAGAAAGCTGGCATTTCTCTCCAAAAACCTAATGAATACCAGTTTCTTAAAACTGCAAACATATTAATCTGCCATCACCAAGGAAGGAACTTGTTCTACTATATAGAGCTGATGAACGCAGCTACTTTGGACAACACATTTCTATGATTGAAATTAGGTCCAAGAGGTAAAACCCAAACACTTGATAAGGGGTAGCAGGCAAAGAATCATTTTAGCCAAGTACTAATTGGGGGTGGGGAGAAACAACCTAAAATCTCATACAGATCAAGAACTTGGTAAACAGAAGTGCCCCAAAATAAATCAAGCCAGCACATTGTTTTTAACAGGATTTTTAAACAGGAAAACTTGTAAATTGACATGAGTTCACCAAGCACAACAAATACCTCCAGGCAGAGCCAGAGGGGGTGAATAAGAATGGTGTGTGGCCTTGGTACTCCCCAAAAGCAGGCATTACCCGGGGATAAATACACCTAAGCCTGTTACCTGCTGCTGCCAAGTCAGAATAAAAGCATACCTAGAGTGGCAAGAGGGTGCAGGAGCCCATACGTGCAAACCTGAACATAAGCAGGTTCCTTGTACTTCAGAATTGAATGTCAGCAGTGTCCTGAAACCTTCTGCAGTATTTGCATGTTCACCAGTTCAAACATATGCACAAAGATGCCATCAAATATAGAGAACACATGGACTAGTTCCAAGCTGCCATGCCAGCTGCACAGAGTGCTGCTATACAGCCTCTAAGCATCTCCATTCCAACTATACCCTGGTAGCATATTTATCCACAACACACAAAATTCTCCAAGCTTAAGAGAGCTGTTTCACTCACTTAAGACCACAGTCCCTAGCAAAGCAATTCATTTTCAGAGTTGACCTTGTGCTTTAAGATTGTTTATCTTTTCAAAAGAAGAAAAAACCTGTAGATTTACTTGGAAGGATCTAATTGTTAACAGTAACCTCTCACCTGCATTGTTAATTCAAAGTGGTAAGTGCAAAATCGAGGGCAGAAAACATGTCATTATTAACAAAGTATATATATCTTGGACCATGTCAGACAGACAGATGAAGAAAGTTTTCTAGTAACATAAAATGATGTAGGCTGGAAGGAATATTAGGAGGTTGTGTAGTCCAACCTCCTAAGAAAACCCAAATCCAATTTAAAAGGACAGGTCAAGCTTTGAATATTTTCAATGATGGAGATTTCACAACTCCTCTGGGCCTCTGCTTCAATATTTGATCAACCTCAGGTTTAAGTAAATATGGTATTAATTAATATTCTTCGGGTTTATTCACTTTACCATGAAACATCACACATTTCCATACTGTGAGGGAAAGTCAGTCTAGTCAGACATGTCCTAGAAGGGAAATTCTTGTGCTCAGACTATGATCAACTTCAGAATAGTTATTAGGATTAACTTTCATCTGAAAGGTAAAGATTATTTTTTAGCAAGGACTGATGAATAACATCCTTTCATTATTTAAGGAAAATAATTACTATCAGTAATTATCAATTCCTCTTAGCAGGATAAGCTCCAAAGTGACCAAAGAACCATGAAATAAAGGACCAGTTTATAAAACAAAACCCGGCAATTTTTTCCTCTGATAGTTTTATGCCCAACTTCCGCTAAAAATAAAATGTCTTGCATCTGAAATTTGATTTTTTTTCTCCCCAGAATAAGGGAATAAAGACTAAAGCAAGTGAAAGGCTGTCTGCCCTCAATTTGTTCCTGCCTTTGTGATGTTCTATGTAGAACCACTATAAAGGCCATTAAAATGAGCAGTACTCTCATTGCTTTGTCTTGCTCTACTAGTGACAAAAGAAACTGAAAAACACAAGTGAGCTTTAAACTAAACAAATGAAAGATGAAATCAGATTTTTCTGAAAACATCCTCTAAGTTTGGTCCTTGACAAAGAACATATTAAAACATTAAATTAAAACATATCAAGAACTAAATTACAAGCCAGGATTCAAATGTGCTTGGTTAACAACGTACACACAACATGCAAAAACAATCCACTGAAAATTTATTTTGAAAACAAGCACTATAGACAGAAGGGTAACACCTACACACAGTTTGAGTTCATAACCCACATTAAATTAACACAAAAACTCAACTTTGTGGTGCAAAGACACTAAGAAATTTCATTTGTCCTTAATGACAGTATAAAAAAAAAATCACTCTCATCTTCTCCAACAACACAATATACTCCAAGCTTGAGAAAAGGAAAGGGACACAACACAGTGATGAAGACAAGCATGTTTTCCTAAACCAAATGCAACATAGCTACATCAGCCTGATGTTGCCTGACTCAAGGAGAAAGGGAAGTAAGAGAGGTAGAGCTTCCTGACCAGGGAAGAAGCTAGAAAGAGAGGTAAGGGAACTGATGGAATTTTAGTTTGAAAAATTTTTGGATCACAGCCCAGAGGTATTGTTGCTGAAATCTATAGAAAGGTATTTAGTAAAACATCCTCTGATTGTGCTCAAGATTTTAGAAGTTCAGATGTAAATCAAACAAGTGCTTTCAGATAAAAATCCCTGGCAATTACTACCCTACCCAGTAACAGCATGTACACCCAAACTCCTGCTTAGATGAACTGAGAATTGAGTCTTGGGAGCCACAGAATACAACCAGCCCTTCTGTTCTGCTTCCTCATTTATGCACCTACTGGCATAAATAAAATTGCTTCATAGCTGCTGGGAGAGGAAGGAAAGAGAAGAACAAAAAAGCCCAAAGCTTTACAAAATGACTGTTCGAGTTTAAATGCCACGCTCAGGCCTTGCCCAGACTAAAGCCTTAATGACTGACAACAACTAAAACATTATAAATAGATCCAGCTTCAGTCTCACATTTACCGTATTTATCACACACCCCTGCCTTGCAGCACGGGGTGCCTCTTCTGGAACAAATAATCTTCAAGGACCTGGAAACACCTTCCTAATCCTCCACATTCCCCCTTCAGCCCCCAAGGCTCCAACAGGAGCTACCTATGCATATTCTGCAACTTGGATCTAACTGTGCTGGACAGTGGAAGCACTGGGTGGAAGACCTGGCCACAGCAGAGCTAAGACAAGTGTAGGGGTTTGCTGTGGAGAAGGTTCAGTGGCTGAGCACAGAACAGGTGGAAGCAGCTCCTGCTCAACACCACTTGCCTGCAGGAGAGGTTGGCATTAGTGGATGTGGTGTCAGAATGTGTACTTAATAATATGATCTCTGTAAATGCAGGAGAAAAATCTCACAGGCTCATCCCGTTCAAAGACTGCTGTAGACGTACAAAAGGTTCTGGCGTTTCTGGATACCCTGATGAGGAAGGGCCACAAGACCTTCATTACATAATTAAATAGCACAAGATTCATCTCCTAAAGTATCATTGCTAGACAATAAATACACCTTTTTTACTGGCTTTTTGCATCGTTATCACCACCTAACAAGGAGATGAGAAAGTAATTTTCAGCAAGCAGGTCAGTGGAAGATTAGTCTCTGAGTCAGTTCAGAGATTCATCTGTGTGTCACTTGTTTGCCATAAAACTTCCACATCATTTACTCATCTCCTGTACTAATCCTGTTGGCTCTGATCATTCCCTTAACTCCTCTAACCATTATACTATGTACAAGTAAAAATTTAATCAAAAAACTTCACAGTTCTATTAGATAATGATACAATGACTAAGTAAATGAAAGACAACTGTATTCCTCATTCTACATAGTTCTTCAGAACTTGTTCTTAGTCACCTTTCATAGCCCACTAGAAATGATTCAGAGAGCAGAGGCAAAAGAAAAGCAGACTTGTCCTATTCATGGAGTCCATGAAACTACTGAATTGTACATACAGACCAAAATACAACACTAAGATATCTTCTCATTTTTTAAATAATGGTACAATTGATACATATCTACTTATTAATTCTAGCCCTCTCTACTTTAAACAGGCCTGTAGCTGACAGGCTGTTTATTAGAATACAGTATAATTTCTTGCCCAAAGTTAATGCAAAACATTTTTAATTAGAAGTCCATGTTTCCTTAAAATCTCCATGCTTTTATAAGCCACATCTATTTCCTTACTTATTTTCAGCAAGGCTGAAATTTTAGAAAATAGTTACATGAACAGCTATATTTTCAAATACAGGTAGGAAATACGATTTTTAGCATCACTAAATGACAAATCAAGTTCAGGATAGTATTCAAACCTTGCTGGTTACAGTGGTGGAACAGCAAGTTGGGAATACAAACACAAAACACAAAGTTTCTATCACAGGCATTACAAATTATTATGCAACTAAGCATTATGCGACCAATAAGTGTTCAGCAATCCTTGTTTAAAATCAAACTGTAAGTTGAAAATACTAAGAAAACTCCAAGAATATTTTTAAATCTTTGAGGCAGAGATAGAGCTCTGACCAATCGTATAGCACCCCCTGGCAGACAGTTCTTAAAGTCAGCTGAAAGAAGCTTTCTGCATTTTATCTTTCTATTCTATATTAAAAGAGAATGCAGCTATTGGAGAGAAGAGAATTAAAAAGGAATATACTAGCAAACTAGTTAACCCACAGGAATTCAAATGATCTTGTGAAGAATTCTGTTGAGCAGTTGCTAAAATAAATGACACAAATGAAAACAGACAGATGAAAATAAATTTCTTTTTAACAAAGCTATTTTAAACAACAAATTAACACCATTTAGGCTTGTGTTGGGACTAACAGACTACTAGTGATACTTTCCATGTTGCCATACTTTGACAGAGACAGCAACACGAATAGGGAAAAGAGGTACTTGGCAAAAGCATATTAAAAGAATAAGCTACCTCTCTCAGTGCACTACTCCATAGATCTGCTCTTTATAACACAAACTCAGGGTAAACTGCTGCTGGACATACCATTACTTACTACTTCCTGCAAGAAATCTCTTTTTCCATCAAGCAGCCTTTCCTGCACGCTGGAAGATTTTCATTCAAACCATCTTTTGGGCACTTTGGCCTAACATTTTTCCTGGGTAACTTCAGCCATTCTCTTGGTTACACCCAGCTGTTCCCATATCAGAACAGCAAATGACCCTACAACACTATCTCCAAATCCAGGGAGGATTTAAATCATGTATTCAGATTAACAAAGCTTCCTAATCAAATCCCCAAAACTCCTGCGTTGCTCTCCAAATCTTTCATTCTCCCCTTAAAAACAAAGAAAACATGGTCTGAGCCACTGCCCTGAGCCACTGACTGAACCTCATACCACTGTTCCAGCAATATGGCAAATGTTTTTCTTAATACAGCAATAATGAAGTGATGAGAGAACTGGGAGCGAGATGACATTTGGGGGTTTGGAGGAGAGGCAGGCAATACTGGTGGACAGGGTAACATACAGTGTCACTAGAAATAGCACAATCTGCACAACACTCATCCAGAAAAGACTCTCCCTCATTAAAGAATTCAAGCAGACATAAGAAAAACAGGAACTTCTTTGCACAATTAGTTAAAAAACAAAAACAAACTACAAGTAAAGAAATTATCTGTTACAAGTAGAATTTCAAGCCAACCCATAGTAGGCCCGACCCTGTTGAACAACATATGATTTTACCGACAACACTAAGTTATTCAAGGTAATAAGAGAATTTGACTGAAGAAGGATTCTGAGTAGAGACCTGACAAAGTGGCAGCTTTTATTCAGCACGTCTCAAAATAATGAAAATGAGGTTACATATTTGTAAAGGTTTTAATATAGGTTCAAAAGGAAACAACAATTTCACGTCAGAAAATGCCCCTGTTTACCTTCCATGCATGCAGGAATCACTAATGAGTCAGGAATTTGCAGTCTGGAATAATATAAGGGATAGGGGAAGGGAAGCAAATACGTGCTGGGTTCTTACATTCTTCCTTAAGCATCTTATTTGTGGCTACTCTTGAACTCCAGCGAACAAGTTACGTGGATCCACTGCAGCTATTCTTGTTCTTATATAACATCATTCACTGAGAAGCTTAAGGTCCTTTCCCCATTGTAAGTTACGAGTTTGCTGCACGAATAGTTACCTTCCTTCTCTTTTCATTTGAAGACCTAACATTCTAAGCAATTGCAAGATGCTGTCTTTCACCACGTTATCTCTGTCAAATCAACTAACTTGCATCCACCATAGGCTGAACTGGTAATTTCAGATAAAAGTGGTTTGGTTATTACCAGTGCAGGCACAGATACGGGCAGTTGAGGATGTACCTCAAATTTACATCACATATTTAGAGTGAACTTTTAACACTTGTAAAAGATTGCACTGTACAGTAATTTAGCATTTCTAAACTGTAATTACACTCTTAACACTTGGATTACACTTTCAGAGCATTCTCTCTAGCACAGGGTAACAAAGTGCTGGGATAAGCCAGTATGGGCTCTGTATGGGCAGGCTCCAGTACGGGCAGGAATTAATAAATTCAGCTTCCTTGCAGACTGTGGGCAATACAGACAGATCACATTTCAGGTGTTTGGGGTTTTTTAAAACCACCCACTCCATACACTGGAAAGCCACCGGGTTTCTACAAACAGTAGAAATCCCATTTCCTCACATACTTGGCAAACCAAAGAAGACAAAGCAGGTGAGCCCTGACATAACCTTGATGCAGTTCAACAAGGAACATGGTTTAAAACATGCTTCCAGTTTGGTGCTCAGATACTTTGATAGTTCTGAGAGAATTATGAAGCGTGACTGCAAAGCTGATCATGACCCTTCCTTTGTTACTGATCACAGGGAAGCTCCATCCATGCAAAGCAACCACCCAATCCCCCAGCCTTACTTACAGCAGGTATAACATTACTCTTCCCATCCCAGCTCTGAGAAAAGGGAGACAGAATAACAGCTTCGAGAATGTATTTTCCGTGTGCAGCACAGAGAAGCCAAAACATGCACCTAGTTCTCCCTGCCAATACTTACTGCAAGTACATGTCTAAGTTTGGATTAGGGGTTTTTCTGGGGGAAGGTCAGTTTAGTCTTTTGTAATTGACTAAACATATTTTCCTTATGTTTGGCAATTAGTTTAGTTCTTCATTTAGAGAGCTATTTAGCAGTCATGTAATTTCCAGTTAATTTACCCCCAATTCTCCATGCAAACTCTGCCATAGCAATTCTAGCAAGCACAATCGAAAAAGTCTCCCTTTTTTTGAAGATTGTTACATTATTTAACAAAAGTTTGCTTCACATGAGATCTTTTTGTGGTTGCTTGGAAACAACATTCTCTTTGATTCTTAAGCATATCTAACTTTGCTTTCCATGGTAACATTGGACAAATCTATTTTGGCTGTGAGAGTTTCCAATTCCTTTTCAGTTGTAACAATCCCATGTTGTCACACATTATGTTAATGGTTGTTTTCCAGTCCCACTGACCAGAGGTCAGTGCAGTACAAGACTTTTACTTTGCTAAGGACTGGCATGGAAATCAGCATAAGATTTTCTGGAACTGATTTTTCAGGTTTTTGTTTACTCTTTCACTGTTTTTTTCCAAAGGAAAAAAACCCAGATACTCTACCATTAATGATTATACCGCAAAATGAACTTGTCAGTCCTTGTTGTTTGAACTGTTTTAATGTAAATTGTTTTGCTAAATAGAAGTATGCTGAATGTACTGCAGAGACTAAAAGTAACCAGTGGTCTTTTGGAGCAGGATTGTGAAAATCCATTGGCTGGGATTATTCTTCTGATGTTTCTCCAATGTAAATTCATAGTTTGGATTAGGCAAACCAAACTAGCAGTGGTCATCCCTATTTTTAAGCTGTGATGTGCAGATTTGCTCTGAGTGGGTACATTGTAACTAGTACATGTATCATCTGGCGATTAATGTCACAATCTAATAATCTCTGTCACAACAGAAACACACTATTACTAGAAACAATGGCAATTTGTGCATGCAAACGGAATTAGTCAAGACACTTTCTTCCTGAACTATCTCCTACACATAAGTAGCAACTACTTTCCTAAAGAGAAAAACACCCCCTCCCCCTCCCCCCCCAAAAAAAACCCAGAACTTGAAACCTTTAAGTGTTTTTACTCTTTCTAGAGCCAGAGAAATAAAGGTGTTCTGCTTAACCAAACCAAACAGTTGTTCTCCAAATGCTGTTACGGGCAGCAGATGGAAAAGCAAAAGTTTCAGTCATGTGGAGCTAGAAATCAAAACTTTCTGTTCAAAATGAAATGTGTCATGAGTATGTATGAAAATTGGCATGAGGATATAAAACAGTGCCACTGTTTCAGGAGCTACACTCCAGCACTGAGTATCAACAATTTTGAACTGCAGTTTCTAGGTATTTATCCACATCTAAATTTAGACCAAATAAAAGGCTTAATGGGAGCCCTGGGTTTCAACCTCTGATCTAGGGTTGAGCCAGATATTTTAAGTAGCAATACTGTTTACTGTAAAATAAACATTCGTAATCTTCTGTGTTCTCCTTCTTTGGGTAATGACCTCTGATTTCTTTCCCGCATAACCTCAACAGGCAGCACAGGACATGTTCTCGCCTACAACAAACTCCAGACTGGCAGTAAGGGCACTTTCCAAAAGGGAGGGGGGGGCTGAAGAATGGAAGGAAGGGAGCCATAGCCTCCTCTATATGGGTAAGTGCACTGATTTTTAGCCCAGTTCATAGATGGTGTATGAATATAACATAATCACTTATTTTATTTTAAGACAAGAAGCTTTTCTAAGATTAGGTGAAGCAAAGCCATAGGTTAAAAAAAAAAAGAGCAAATTAATTTGACAGGCTTTTTAGATGAGAGTAGTTCTGGACAAAGACCCAGAGATGGGTGGAACTACAGAATCTCAGACACAAACTGGCACCTCCTGAATTTTGATACATGGCTAGTTGGTGATTTTAGGATCCAAGATGGATTTTGCTTAAAAAACCAGTCCATCATCGGATTTAGTCCTGGAATCACAGAATCACTTAAATTAGACGTTGCTAAAATGCAGCTGAAGTAATAGTTTATGGGTTTTTTCTACTTAGATACTTATTAGAAAATTAGTAAACTTAAACCACCCTTATAGACCATAACACCATAAGCTAGCTGAGTGTTAAGAACAATGAAGTGATATACACCTCAAAAGATGAGGCACCATTTAAAGTTACTCTGTCCTGTTCTTCCTACTGACACCACCAGTTTACTCACTTGTAGCCATGATACCTGGAGGACATGCTGGTATCCCGTGATCAACTGCCCATCTGTAAGCTCCTTCACCAACTAAAAAGCTAGGAGACACAGAAGAGGGAGTTTAAACAAAACCATATAACAAATCCCCCTTTGCTTGCAATTATTTTTTCTATTTGGTTTGGCTGTCTATATTTCACAGAACTGTCAGCTATAATTACATTTGGCAACCTTATGTAGTTTCATTAAAAGATTATGCAGCTCTGACATTAAGTTTATTATTGGACAAAAACAAGTGCTATTAAATTTGAAAATCATTACCAAATAGCACCAGCTTTCAACTGCAGCTAAAACAGGACAAAGCTGTCTCAAGTCTTGCTCCCTATAACAATTTAGCAAGATCCTGAAGACCAACAATATGGGATGAGTAAGGTGAGAATAGTAAGGTATTTCCAGTAAAGTCAGCCAGTGCCAAAGGAATACCAAGAAGTATTTTGAGAAGTACAACACAAGCTAAAAATTAACCTTATTTAGAAGGATTAAGGTCTATTTCATGGAGTGTTAACAGGCATTTGCAAATGAGACTGCCCACTAAATTTTTAACATACTTGTAAAAAAACTCCAGCCATCTGAGAAGCTGTTTTCTAGTCAGTACTGAACACTTTACCATAGTGAGACAGTACACACTGCTCTGACAGTGAACAAGAGCAAAAAATATATACAGACATGGAAGTTTTAGCAAGAGGAAAAAAAGCAAGCCTCCATTATCCATGTTGTTTCCCCTTAAAGAAATTAATCTTATTGCCTGAAAAGGGGTATGTAGTAGCTGGAAACCAAACACTTTCATAAAGCTGCTGCGCAACACAATAAAGGACAACTATTTCCAATCTTATTTCAAAGGTGGCCTATAAAGTTACGAATAACACAACTGCCTAATGGACACAAGAAGAAAACACTAAGGATTTACAGCAAATTCCAGAAATTTGCAGAAATACCAGAGCTATGAATATGAGTCTAAAGAAGTTATTCCAGCTACAAAGTAGTCCCTGGTGCCATGCAGTTCTACAGTTTCTGAGAACACTATTGATACAGCAAATTTGTTGGCTTTTAATGCTGCTGGAAGTTTTCTCCACAGTGCTATACCCAACACATGCAGCTTTCAGTATATACTATTTTGTGGCAGTACTTTATATCTTCTCTATGATTTAACCAATACAAGATGTGTGCCCAGTCTTTCTTTACAAAAGTCTCAAAAAAAAGTTGATCTAAATGAGAATTTGAATTGTTAAATGTGTATTTCTTACCATTGTTAGTGCAGCTCCAGGTAAGAATTGTTCATATTGCAAGATACTGTAGGATAAGTTATGAGGACTTTGGGAGAACTCAAGCATCTACTGTTACGTAAGTTAGTGCTCAAGAAATAACCTGGCACTGTCACATAACATAAAAAAAATTTCAATTTTAACATAAAAAAGATACACAAATTGTAGTCAAACCTCATTTAGTAGTATTCTTCATTGTCTAAAAGAAGGTGGGTTTGGTCAATACATTCTGGGGAAGTAAATAAGCGCTTCCTTTTCAATAAAACAATTTACACAGAGAGGAAGATTAGGTGGGAAGAGCATTAAACTCCACACTGGGAGTAACGGTAACTCAAGCACAGGTCAGTCAGAAACATTGTGTTTTACAAGCAGTTTCATAACTGCCTTTTTAATACTTAAAACCAGGAAATGTCACTAGTATTTATGAAAACTGCTAAAAAGCACTCAAGACTGTCTCCTAGCTTAAGTGATGTGACTTTTAGTTTGTTCACATTTCTGTCCTTAATTCCTAGATTCCTTTCCCTCCTATAAGATGGGCAGGAAGTATTTCCACTTTTGGTCCCAAAGAATCATTAAAGTAGTTGAAGCAGAAAACTACTTAAGGCTTCGTATCACCACGGAGATCATCCACCTTTTTTAAACTGTTCCGTTTGGATCTTTAAAGGACAGCACAATCACAGAAAAGTTAAAATAAGCTGTTTACAAGACAAATAACATCAGGATCTCACTGCTTTGTTGTCTGTACATAAAAATAAAACTACCACCAAGCTTGATTTACTGGGGGAGAGGCAAAAGAGGGAATAAAGCCAGTGCGCTATAGAAAGCAGTCAAAACCACCCCAAGCTTCAAAAGCCTTTAGGCTAATTCAAAATGCAATTTTCCAAAGGGAGGGGAAAAACAAAAACATAAACAAAGGATGAATGAGTTTATTCTCTGCTCCTCCGAAAGCTGGCTCTGCACAAACAGGACATAAAGATCTTTCTTGCAAATATATCAGACGCAGTACTCTGTAGTTGTTACAGACTCAGAACACACAGAAGATGAAAACACCCTCCCAGCAAGGAGCTGGTGTTTGGACACGCTTTCCAGTTCCAGGCACATTAGACCATATTAATAGAAAATCTAAGTAAAGGTCTCTAAAATGGTCTTTAGGCAATTTTCTCCAAGAATATGATTCTGTTGGTGCTGAATACTCCAAATAGGACCATTTAATATGGGGTGTAAGGAAACAAGCTGCACCAAGCTGAACAGAAGTGTCAGAAGGATTGATTCTTGAAGATGGTCAAGGCTATCCTGAATGTAATACATTCACTTTGTAACATTTTATTATAAAAAGTAGCAATCACTCTGAAATCAGTGTTACAAAGAAGAACTTGTTCTGAAGAAATACAAAACAGAGATAAAAGGTGGTGCAAGTCTTCACTCACGCCAGGCACTTTATTGACTACACACTGCCCTACAAGTTACACAATCTTTGTATTCTGCACACAATATTGTAAAGCTGTGAAGCAATTACAAATCCCTGTACATACAAAGGGGGGGGTGGGAAATCTAAGACTAAATTTTTTCTATTATAGGTTATTATTAATACTGGAAAAGGGATACGGACACCGACTTGATGTTAGTATTACTAAGGCGTTCAAAGAATGGAGATATTTAGGTGTGTTTGTGCGATCCTGCAAATCCTACCAACATACATTTAATAGCAAACAGATATAAATAAGCATTTTTCCTTAGAAAGGTCAAGATTTCACTGCAGGGAACAGAAAATCTTCAAGCTTATTACTACAAAACATTTAATCTGTTATTCTGTGATCAAAGACTGCTTCCAAAGGTTCATCCAGTTGGTAACCATGCAACCACAATAGTGTTGTCTTTTGTAAAAATTATACAAGGAACAGGAATGTCCTATATGAAATTATGTAATATTGACAAGTTAAGTATTTTCTATTCCTGCATCAGAGAAAATCCTGACAACATCGCGCCGAATAAAGTGTTACAGAAAGATATAAGGACCTTAGAGATTTCAACAAATGCACTCATGCTTTCAGGGATTCTCTGAACTTCTTAAATTCCAATCTGGTTAGTGGAATTCTGTATTTTAAATAATACAAGAGGTTGATCCAGAAGGACACACTCTGCAGAGCAATTTACAGCACATGGGATACATCAGTTCAGACACTTGATCCCTCCTTCCCAATCAGCTCACCATCTCCGAATAACTTAATTCAGACTCACTAGAATTTCTTCTACTGAAAATCAGAAATACACCACTTTGAATCGGTTTTGAACTGCCACTATAAAAATGGATGCTGAGCAGGGACAAATACGCCAAGCAAACTGTCTCCATGTGTCCTTTTATAGTGAAAAAACTCCGTAATGCCACTTTTACTAACTTCACAGCTCCCGACTTTTTCCTGTTTGGTCATGTGCCAAACATTTTTGGGAGAAAACATTACGCTTAAATCATGCTACAGAAACAGTCTCTACTGGTTTCTTTTCTTAATAGGTTTCTTTATGTACAGAGTTCCTAGGCTAAGCAGTTTCTGGAAGATTCCCCAATACACTATATGCCAATGAGAAACAAGATGAAAATTGCGTATCTTTACAAATAAAGATCATTTACTAGAATCCTGACACTTCCAAGGAACACCAAAATATGACTGCTCTCTTGTCATCTGACTATATGAATTCCAGCTTGTGTAGGAATATATTCCAGTCCCAAAACAACGTGTCATGCCAACCCCAGCCAGAAAGGCAAGGCAAGAAATCCTTCCACACTAACACCTTCAATGAACATGAGCTTTATCATTCCGACCTTGGGATATCCTGTGTGTACAGAAGTATCCACCAAAGCAAGTCCAAAGCATAAGCCATCATAGCCCACTACTATAGACTGTTTCCAGGGTAACAAATTTGCTTTAATAAAGCTTGCATTCAGAATTCAGAAGGGGGAAAACACGAAATGAAAATATTTGTCAGCTAACCCAGGTGCACAACATTTGCACAATAAACTGCATGTGTTGGCTCCAAAGACAGCTCATCTCTCACCTTGAGATTTGAGCTCCCCTGTCTTGAAAACTATCTGCTAGCCTTGCATAGTCCTCAAAGTATTTAGTTCTGTCCTTTGAGGACAAGAGGGTATAGTCTCTTTTCCACTCAGTATTTTTAAAATAATAGCAGCATAAACTAGGTCATAAAGTCAAAGCAAGCATGCTAAAATGCCCAAGTGCTCTTCCTTACAATAATTCTAGAACACTGTGATAATACAAGCAAAACAATTCCAACTGCTTGCTCTTGTAGCTGACTTTAGTACCACTTCTGAAACACCAAAAAATCACCTCATTTCACACTCTAATGTACCTCAGCAAAGCCTCATTTTCTTCTGACAGCTAAGGAAATGAGCTACTAACAGCAACGGAAATTAAAGTTCCTATTCTTTAGTAAACCTCTCCACAATTACTCTGTTCCTTATCCATTAAAGAAAAGAGTTTAAAAGGCAAAATCTGTCTGTTAAGGGTTTTTTGATCTATGAACTTCCTTTGCACGTGACAGAACACTGAAATTGTGCTTTTCCTCACTGTTTAAATTGGAATACTGTACCTTCCAGTTACAGACTACCGGGCTAATTTTAGAGAATAATACAGTAAGGAGTAAAAGCTGTGAATCTAAACATGCATTTTTTTAAGCTACATAAATGTTGGTTTAATACTTCTGCAAATACTGACCATTAGTTAGCAAAGGGCAGAAAATTCTGCCACAGATATGATAACTGATGATAGCAGTCAATTAATACGAATGAATTAATCAAGTTCTCTTCCTGTCAATTGAAACTGCTAATGAAAATAAGATGGTTTTAAGACCAATCAACTCTGACACATTTCTTGGATTCTTTCCAAAGTGATACAATAATATTTGAAGTTATTATGCATTTAATACTTACCTCTCCCATCTAAGTTTTATATCCATCTCAGTGAAGGAGTGCTTGTTTTCATTTTTGTTGTAAATATTATTAAATTTATCTTTGAAATAAGAGGAAGTTACTAAACACTGCACATTTCCACAAAGCCACAAAGGCAGTAAACTAGGATTCCTTTTTATACTTATTAAAAACTATGTTGCTTTTTCTTAAAGGTAGACAGAGGCAAAGGCAGTAGAATTTCCCTTTAATCTTGATGGTTTTTGGGATTTTTCAAAAGGTTACAGTAACAAACATAAGAATTAAGTATGACAACTGGAAATAATCACACAGGCAAACTATTACAAAATGATGTTGCCATCTCTATCTAATATTTCCTTCCATTGAGTGCACAAGACATTTCAAGATCAGAGAACAAAGCTTATCTTCTTTTTAAAGGCACACTATCACTGGTATGTAAAACAGTATCAGCCTTCCTGGGTAAGATAAAACCGTCAAATATTGCATGCATGCAGTAGAGACGAAAGACCAAAGAAAAGTCAAGCAGAACAAAGCAATTACCAAGGTGGGATTCTGCCAGCAGAGAGTTTTCCCTTCTGCCCTTCACACAACAATCTATTTGCAACCGAAACGGGATTCTTGATTCCTAAAAGAAAAAAAATTAGCAAAAAATGGGAACAAAACATTAAAATACTTTTCCTCATACCACTGTAGTGTTCATTTTGGCAGTGGAAGTCAGCTTCCTTTAATTTCCAAGCATTTATCAAGTCATTAAGAGACACCTTATGTTTCAATGTAGTAGCAACTTTTTCAGTTTTCCCTTCACATCCTGTCAGTACTGACAAAGCCTTCTAGTCAACACCTCCCACACTTCTTTTTTTTTTAAAGGAAAGAAAGAACCATACTGAAATAGTAGGAACCATCTCCTACCACAGAAATCTCATGTTAAATCTACTGTATTCAAAGGGCCAAAGATATTTTATAAGCTAATTTTTCAAGATGGAATTTTCATTTGGATCCACCTGGCCAGAGCAGAAATTATAGGATTCAGGCTTAGCTGTCTCTCACTCTCATTTCCTCCTTCCCCATGGTTGGAAGGACACATTTTGTAACAAACAAGCCTTGAAACACTTAATTTTACTATTTATTTTAGATTTATATCTACATAAGGAAGCTATTACCACAGTTTAGAACTATTCTAGGATAAAGAACAAAGCTTGAAATCTTGTTAGAAAAGCTATTCAATAGTAACAGCTAAGGCTGTTCATGTACTTAGAACAAAACCTCAACAAACCCTATTCGGGGCTTTATATCTATATTTGTTTTATACCAAAAGCTAAAACTAGACAAAAAAGAAAAACACATTAGTTCTCATATTTAATAAGTCCCATATGCAAATAAATGTCTAAGCACAAAAACAAATAAAAAGCCTAATTTAAATGCTTATAATATTTTTTTAACAACTGAATTTTATTATGAAATTATTGTTGTACAAATTCATCTGAGCAAACTCAGCCCCCTTGTGAATACTGTGTGGTATCATACAATTGTGCTGCATCAAAGGATTATCAGTGAACTAATAAGACACCATGTTAAACAAAGCAAATTAACACAAATCAGCATTTCAGGGAACAGGAATGCCTATCCCTTTTTTAAAGGGGCAGAATTTATTTAAACAGGGCAGAATTTACAATGTGCCCCCTTCAAAATAGTAGCAAAAAAGAACTAAGTTGATCTTTGCACTTAAATCAGTAGTTAGCTTTAGAATATGTAGTTAACATACCACTCAGTGCTCCAACTGCTCCAAAATTTAATGACTTTCCATCCATTATACTGGCATCACATTCTATCTCACCCAAAAGGTTTAGGTTAGATCCCAATCCTGCATTTGTAAAAGGAGAATCCTAAAAATAAGAACAAAACACTGTAAGGCCACATCCATAACAGACTAGATCAAAACCTCTGTATAAGTGATCAGATGACACTGATCTTGGTGCAGTGCATTTTCTTATTTTAGTAGTTTACTCTTACACAACAATAACAAGGGCAGTTTGAACAGAGCATCTAAAATTACTATAATGGACAGCTTTCACCTCTATAGGGTGTGACACATCTCAAGCGTAATAATGCACTAATATAAAAACCAATCACCCAACAATTTGAGACGATCATTTCTATACAAGCAAAAGCCTTATAATACAAGTGAAAATCTCTCCCCCGATGTACACACTTCACTTGATCCCTAATCCATCAAGTAACACTTAAGTAACATCTAACAATCATTGCACACACCACAGTCTACCTTTGAAACTCCTAAGTATGACACCGCAGCAAAACAGACCTGTCCTTTCTCTGAACATTCTGCAGGCCATGACTGCAGCTTCACATGCAGAAAAGAAGAACTGGCATCACTAACAACTTACGTGGTAAAATTTCTATTTCACCATTAGCGTAAAGACTGTGGTCTGGAAGTTTCTTGACTAAAATCCCTAAGACTTATTTCATAGAAAGTATGGAACAACATTTAACACCATCATAAACCTAACTCCTTTTTTGTTAGCGCCTTCTGTGGCTTTTAACAAACTCAAGGTTCTCAAGTTTTGCATGCTGAAGTTAAACCCCATTTTTACCCTCCTGTTGCATCAGAGCATTCCCATGACTTTACAACCACAACGTTTCAAAGTAGCACAGTTCAGCAGTCTCACTGCCAGCTCAATACAAACTCCTCTTTCTAGACGCAAGCAAAAAAGTAATACGGGACAAAGAGAGATAACAGCCAAATACAATTTCAGAGAGATGCTGCATGTTTGCAGACTTCCTTATGTTTAAATTACAACAGTGGAACAATCCGATGTGACAAAGAACAACGTTTGTCTAAACCACATGTGAACATGAACTGTAGAAGTATGACATCTCAGTTCACTGAGGAGTAATAAAAGCTGAATCAGGAAACAAGTTACTGGAAACAGCTCAAAGGTCTGTCTTATAAGTTAAGTGAACTGGTTGGGTTTTGTACATACTAATCTGCAATGAATTTAAAGAAACAAAAGAGATGAGCACACAGAAATGAAAAGTAAATCTGATGTCAGTTAGCTTCTATTAACTTTCAAATGAGCAAGTAGTGAGTAAATTCAAAATCTGTTCTGCAAGATGTTGATTCTAATTCACAGATATGTACAGAGTTCCCAGTGTTTGAGTCACCAAAACACTATCTTCCTGAAGAAATCATGAATACAAGATCCCTGAGTAATACATATTCATGAAACTGGCCTTCATTTTCTGCTTTTTCCTTCCGAAGCAGCACAAGATCTATCCTCTTTTATCCTACCCTGTTTTATTCCACACCACTTCTTCCAATTCAATGTGTACATTCATTTTGTTGTTCATTTTTACAGCTACACCTCACAGCAAATGAGTAAATCTCAAAAGATTTTAAGATAACAAAGCATTTGCAGTTTAGCACGCACAAATAACTAGGGGGACAGTGGGCGGAAAATATGTTTAAAAACAGATGATGGCCTTGAAAAGACAGAAGACCCAGAGTAGCTGCTGGCTTAACTGGCTTCATTGCTCCCCAGGCTCTACAAGTACGAAGAAAATTAGGTCAGTTTTAGGAAGTTTAGGAAAAAAGGGAGTGGAGAAGTGGCGTAAGGAATTGAAAGTGAATGGTGAAAGGTACTTGGAAAGCACAGTAAAACCAGGAATGCTTAGGACGAACAACGCTTGCTCCTAGTGCTGTTCAAGGTCTTTGCTCCTGGGTAATCAGGGTGCAAAGACCTGCAAGGCTGGAGACAAATCTCTAATGTTCTGTTCCAAGAACATTCACTTAGTGCATTATACTGAAAAGAATTAGCAAAGAGGAAGAATTTTGTGCTCCACAGATCTGTCGCTGCCACAAAGCAGAGACAGGTGTTATCTGAAGAGTACATGTCATGGCCAAATAAAGGCAATAAGAACCCACCAGAAAAGAAGTTCCGGTAACACTGTCCAGAATCCTTCTGCAGTCAAGACACAAAGGTCTCTACCATCTGGTAAAGGTAATAATCAAAGGAGGGTAGGGAAAAAATAGAGGATACAGAGTGGCACTACTTCTTCCAACTTCTGAAGATCTAGATGTGCTACACGCTTTGGCACAGCACCTTCACTGGCACAACATGAAGGATGCAACAAGAGATAATTTACTCAGCGGATCTGAAGAGAAAGATCACCTATTTCTCCCTACATAATATTTATCAGACTACAAAATTTTTGATAAACAAGAACGCCACACCAAATTGCAGATGTCCCTTTGGTGGTGTAACTCTCATATTAGGAGTCAGAAAGAATCTTACCAGTACAATCCATCACAACATGAGTAACTCCCCCACTAAAAGAAATAAAGACCAAATTCCAAGCATCTGTTCAAAATTTCTGTAGCGTTTCACTTAGCTTTAGAATCAGATTGCATTCAATTAAGAAGACAGTCTCAGAATTCCCAAGAGGAAGATGGTTTAACTTCACACATCTGAAAAGCGATCTGAAAACAGCTTTAGAAAAACTGGGTGTGAACCCATGGAATTTTTGATATCTACCTGAGTGTCTCTGAGGCGAGATAAAAGCCTTTGAAACATGGTAGGGGAAAACCTTTATAAAAAAATGGAAACAGACATTCACACCTACTTCTGTGAATAGGCAAAGACATGAAATACACCACACAATCTCTTTTTGAAAACATGAATCTCTACAAAGTCTGACTAAAAGATTTCAAGAGCCTGATATACAAATGGAGGAATATAAAGTATGAACATTAAGGTGAATTTTCAAATGAAAATTCAAAACTTTCAAGGAAGGCAGAAACATTAAAACAGAAGCATGAACGTCCTCAAAGGGGGAAGAAACAAACCGAGCTAAGTGAATGTCTTCATACCCTCAGACAGAAAAATGCATCCCTGCAAGACCTGACTACCATAAAATGGGGAAGAATCCAACCAAAGCATATATCCAAGAAAAGAGATGATGGGAAAGGAGAAAAAGTTACCTTCAGGAATATACTTTTATTTAAAACCACAAGCAGCACTCAGCCTTTGTGTTTCTAAGGAGACCGAAAAAGACAAGTAGGCAAAGCAAGCATGAGCTTTGCATGTTCACAGCAAGCCCTGCTACCATAGAAAACCAGGCAGGAAGAGAGAAAAGACAAACAAATGGCTATTAAAAGCACTTTAACAAAATGGCAGTCTTCAATAATGTGAAAAATACTAAACTTCCTGGCAATTACTCCCCAAAGTATCTCTAACTTACCATGTAAACCTGCAGCAAAGGAGGTAAGAGAAAGCTTTAAGACATGAAACAAGAGTTTGGTTTTCCCAAGTTAGCCATCTTGCAAAAACGCTCAAGCTTCTGAGGGTATCATTTTTATTTTTAGAATCCTTGTTACTTCAAAACGTATTTGTAAATGTTCTGGCAGCAAATACAGGCATCCTGAAGTTTCTAGCTGTGGTCAAAGTTGGAATACTTGAAGAAGTTACTCAACTCTCTAACACTTACATCTACGCAAATAGTTAAAATGCTCTGTTTTCAATGGACATGAAAGAACATTCCATCCCTCTTTGATACAGTTTTGGCCAAGGTTTATTTGTAACTTTTAAAACAAATGCAAAGTCCACAGACATTTCTTTTCACATACTGTAATTTTAAAATTTATTTTGCTGTGGGAATTTAATGACAATAATCAATAGTCTACAAGGATGAGTCACGTCCCTTTCAATTTCACCAACTAAAATGTTTTTAAAGAACACTTGTCACAAATTACTGTCAGTCACTCTGCAGCAAAACATCATAGTACTGCTTTTAACTAGAATTAACAACTTCCAGTTTGTTACCTATTAAAAGTTCATCTGTGGTGACTGCCTTAATACAAGTCTGCTGCTTCTTGAAAGGGAAGTCCTTGGGACTAAGACTACAGTCTTAGACTATAATCAAACGTCTTAATTACTAGGAAAATAATAAAAGAAAATCCAAAAAACAGAAAAAAATCTATTCATCAAGAAAAAAGTTCTTTGACTGCAAAATTTTGCTGACAACCACAGAAACACATTGCTTGAGTATAACAGGTACAAAATATCCTTTGCACTGATCCACAACAAAAACATGCAAAATAAACTGAGTAATTTCAGTAGCAAGGATATTGGAACCCAAAATATGATTGATGGGGAAGCGGATGTCACATTAATTATCAATTTAAATGATGTTCATAAAGAACATTCTACTGAAGTCAGATAAAGAAACAAGTGATCTACACATATTAATAAAGGATTAGACTAAACTTCTAAACAATTTGAAATCTTCATCATTCCTTAGAACCAGCTTATGTTTGTGTCTCTACTACCTGATCAGTAGACTTTAAGTGCTCTATAGACAAAGAAAAGCTTGAAATTGCAATTTTTCTCAAAGACAGACATAAATGCAAATCAGTGTGTGGTTTTACTGAAAACAGTAAGTTTTAAGTGGGTTGTGGGGAGTCTCATCCTCTCCATCTCCAAAAAGACCCTGCTCAATAATTCCTTTGTGTTTCAAGAGAAATTCAGGCATCGGATGGTGGCTGATATCAAGAGTGCAAAAATTAATGGTTCTGCAATAATGTCTTTGTAGAAGCAAACAGCGTAAATGATGAGTCTTATGAAGTACCTTGTCCAGACCTTTTCAACCAAAAACTGACAGAGATAACACGTTCATTTGTTTCTCTGCAATGACAGAGTTCTCAAACTGGAAAATATTAACTCCCTTCATGACCTTAACAAATACAGCTGATGCTTATGAAGACCAGCAGAGTTATTTCAATGATATTCAGTCATGTCAGTCTTGTTCCTTTGCCTCTATTTAACTATCAGCATTATTATTGTATTCACAGAACACCATTTCACTTGAGATTCACACAGTCCAGCTTCTTTCTCCACTTAGAGCCTGAAAAAATAAAACACAGCATACCACAAGCAAATTGTCGGCTTGCTCATAAAAGATCAAGAGCAACTCTTGTGCCTCAACAAGTCTTTGAAGTGATGCCTTTTGGATGAGCTGAAATTCTGTCTAACAGGAGTTGTGTAACTGAGCGGAACTAAGGAAATAAATTCATCTTTTGTGAGATTTCCACGAAAAGATATTTGTGCCTTGCAAAAGCTATGAATTTTTGGAATACAGCATTAAAAGGCTGAGCGAACTGTAAAAGTGATTAAATATTTCAGATAAACAATGTGTCCTACAGAAACCAAAACATCAAGAAGTCACTATCAGTATACTTTACAATGAAATCTGTTATCATTTTATACAAACTTTTGTTGTTCTATATCTTAGTCTGTGTTACAGGGACACAGGAAAACAAACATAGCTTCACACAGATTTGTGTTACATATTTGCCAACTTCAAATGCTAAAGCACTTTATGCTAAAGCATAAACAAAAGGGAGTGACAGCTCACTAGAGAGACCATCAACATAAACCCGTATTTTTACTCATAAAATCTTGTAATTAATGAGAAAAACTATTCTGTTTGCTTTGTTGACTTGCCATGTGCAGTTTGTTTTCCACAGAGCAACAGAAAAACCACCAGTGCTAAGCCAGAAGATGCAGCTCCAGGAATGACAGAGATGTCTGGAGGTGGTGTTCAGAATGAGGTATGAGTAGATACAAACCTTTCCGTATTTTGGAAGCTGACAATCTAACACTTGGGAGTTTCTCATACCAGATCCAAAAAACTGCCACTGCAAACCACACCATCTTCTGGTTTGACTTTTCCTCAATGTAACCGCATAACTAAGTACTTTAATCTAAAAGAAGCTCAAATCCCAAAGCCAGTATTCTCTATTCCAGTAACAGTCAGAACCCTCAATTGAGAGATTATATAAATCAGTGAATGAAGAAATGAAAGCAAATAACTACATTAACGACAACAGTATAATCTGAACAAAATAACATTTTATCTTAAAAACAGGAAAAAGGAAAAAAAATAGGTTTTGTGCAACACAACACATAAAAATACTACCTAAGACAATTACAGAAGCAGAAAGTGGAATGATGACAGGCATCAGCACAATAGTAGTAAGACACATAAGGAGAAAAAGGTTTCAGATTGGAGTAATTGCAGAAGAAGTTTTTAACTTCATCCTAAAGCCATAACTTGTTCTAAGGAAGCTACTTCAGAGTACTTAAATCTACCAAAGAAAAAGAAAAATCTCTTGGGGATTAAGAAAAACTTACAAAATATTTACCCCAGGCACAGCTGCAAAGAGATCTATAACTGTTTGGTTAAGCTTCTCAAAATATGTTTTCCGCTGTGTAGCTCAGGAACACGATAAAAATCACAACACAAAGTAGATTTTTATTTTTGTTTTCCACTGAGGAGGGAGCTGACACACAAAACAGACTTGTAGAGTAAGAGCAGCCTCAGTCAGCTTAGGGAAGTGCACTGTAAATAATTCCATTAGAGAGATACCCGCTGCTTTCTCCGAGCTATACTCTAATGTGTAAGATAACACATGAAAGCATATTTGAACAGCTCAGTGGAGACCCACAGGAGTGCTAAAGCCCAGACACTTGCCAAGTTAACAGTGTGACTGCAGCCTTGGCTCCCAGCAGCATGTCTGACACATACTGAAGTATGTACTTACTGCCTGCCTTACGCTAACCCCATCGAGTACATTAATGAACACTTTCCCAACATATGGGTAAGCAAATCCACTGCTAATCCTCTTGGAATACTACCATAAATTCCAAACCCAGGAAATTATTTTTACAGCACAACACTTACCTTTCCTTCCTTTTTTTACTAATAAAGTTGGAGAGGAAGAAGCAATTACTACCTACAGGAGAAGAGGAATACCTGTTTCCATCATTACTGTCATGAGGGATTAGTGGACCTGGGACATCATGCTTCATTTACATCCCAGAAATGTTTCGCTTTACTCACTTTTTCATTATTTCAGAGGGACTTTCACTGAAGGCAGATGCTATAAAAATCTCACCACTCCAAATAGACACTTTTCCAAAAATGTCATGAACAGCTGCTCATCAAGACATTCTGTCTTAATTAACAAGTACTGTTTTGAAATAAAAGTATTACTTGCCCTACTCCTCTGCACATACTTTGTCATAAAAATCAGAACCAGTAGCATTTTATCCGTCTCTAAGAAGCAGAGCCAGAACAATATGTCTGTAGCTGAGGAAGTGAGAAATAAAATTCCTTACAAAGTGCTCAGTAAGTCTTTAATGACTGCATTTATTCTCGAAGGGTAAAGACTACCTGATAAGGCATACCTAAGACAGCAACCAAACCGCACCAACTAGCAACCTTTTATTCAGTTTCATTTCTATAAAGTACTTAAACATATTTACACCAAAATATAGTGGAAAAGCAAAAGATAAAATTAGTGTAGCATAAAACCAGAAATCTACTGAGATTTCCCATTTAATACCCTCCTACAGAACAATTTGGCAAGATGTACTCAAGAGGCATATTTACTACCAGTCAGAAATTCATACCTCTAATTCTATAAGTGCTGCAGTCACTGCATCTGTTGCAAGAGCACCAGCCTGTAGCTTTTCAATTGCCTGTAAAACAGAATTTTTTGTTCACGATTAGGAAATTCTATTATTCTGTGACTGAGCCCTATGTTTTCCTAGTCCCATATAAAATAAAATCTTCACCAAAGTAGTTCAAAACATAAGAGGGCACAAGAACAAGAGGCACTGTAAATAGTCAGCATGAACCACCTGAGGGCAGATCTGAAGGTATGATTTTACTACTCTGACATTGTGACACTGCATTTAGTAGCAGATTTCTGCATGGTTAAATTCATATCAAAATAACTTCTTATACCTGATGTCCTCAAACACTAAATGTTTCAGTCAACAAGTTTCAAATTTTCCTTCCAAGTTTCAACAAAAATTTCTAGTATCACATATAGCAATTACCACAAAATTGAATAGAATTTTACTACCTCATCTAAAAGCTAACACGCACAAACAAATCAAGTAAGACAATGCTACCTTCAAATTATATACACACCACAGTGAATTTCTAGAGCCTAACAGTATTTATTAGATCCATACTGGGCAAGACCTTACAGTCAAGCTCTCTCAGGGAACCCCAGAAAACAACTATGGCTCCATCTCCAGTTGCAAGACAAACCTGGAACTGTTTGTTCTGCACAGAAGTTATTTATGTTGGCTACTCAGCTTAAGAGTAGCCACACAGAATCTCAAATTAGACTCGAATTCAACAGCAAATAACCTTTTCTTCTCACGTAATTAGCTGGAAAATGACTTTCACTAGGGCTAATGTACAACTTTAATGAAGCCAGTGTTAAGTTTGGATGATTTGTGAGGCCTCTCATTACAAAATTCGATTGGTATCAGGATTGAGCAACAGAGCTGTAACACAAAGTGACAATTATCAGAGGTCAACTCTGAGACTCTTCTAAAAAGCCTGCCAAGCTCTCAAGCCCTTTCTCCCTGGAGAAACTAAAAGTCGTTAAAAATTTTAGAGAGAGGTCTTCCAGCTACTCATTCAACACTTAATAGACAGGACTTGCCAGTTCCAAAGCAAAGTTCTTGGAAGAGATGAAAACATATTAGTTTCAACAGAAATTAAAGTCTTGCCATTTCTCCCTTTCCAGCTTTGACATTTTGATGTTTTGATTTTTTTGTTTTTCCTGTTTCTAACTCGCTTTCTACTAAGATTAAGAGCTATCAAGAAGAAAATAATTCCAGAAACCCCTGCATTCATGGAGCAACCCGGATGCTAGAGTTTAAATAAATTCCAAAGAGTGGACATGGATGAAATCAAAATACAGACACCATATTTAGCTCCAGACGCCCCAGAGCAGTGCAGGAAGCTGTAGGAATATTCCTTGTAGGTACCACTGTGACCTTCTCTCGTTCTGCCACAGTTCCTTTGGTGTCAGCTACTTGCCACCACTTACGAGAATGTTGCTGCATCTCATGGCCATGCACTGTCCTGTCTCTGTACCATGTCAACTGTTTTGCTCTGTTTTCCCTCATTTCCCTCTATAAACACATACAGCCTGAGTAGCTAAAGCCAGGTATGTCCATTGCCACTGAAGGGACAGTGTTTCTTGTGTGGGTATTTCTTGTGTAGCCAGTACAAGACCGTGGAGCTGGTAAGACATACCTTCTGACAGGCTCTTTTGCACACATGCTTGTACTCTTTAGCTTTGGATTCGGAATGATAACCTGCACCTACAATTAAAGCAAAAGGAAAATACATTATACTCCCTGGCAAACTACAGCCTATAGCTCACATAGAGATTTAAGACACAGGCAGATACAGCCTTCCTTATTCTGGATTACACTGGCATTTCCTTTTTTGTATCAATGATTGACAACTTTATGCATTCCAACAGAGAATCAAACACACTCAGTAAAAGACAGGATACAGAGCATATATCCATAAAGCACACAGGTCTCAGCATCAATCTCTTCCTACAAACAGTTTCCAAGAGATTCCTGTTTCACTCATTCTTGGAGGATTTCCAGCACAGCTTTTTTCTTTACTGTCCATTATTGCGCAAAACCCTTGGTTTTAAGTCAAACTCTGATTTTCTTTTTACCACTGACGTGTAAGTCCACAATTACCACACTGCTCATTTTCTCATGTTTATGCTACATTTTTAAAACTTGTTACTCCTGAACCAGGAGCTCCTTGAAATGAAGATGATACAAATTTTTCACCTTTTTCTCATTTTCAGTCTCTATATCTATCCTACTGTATCAAACCAGTTCTGCTCTATTTTGAAGCCACTTCCCCTACTTCCATACCAGAAAAATTTATCAATGCCACTCTTGAACTAAATGCAGCATCACAAAAACAAGACTGGCACATTTATATTTAAAATCCACTTCTGTTTTACCAGGTTTTTCCACTTAAAAACATGCTTGTATTTATCTCAACTTCCCTTTACTCACCTTTAGAAATACTAGTTTTGAGAAACTCTAGTAAAATAAGCTTTAACACTACTAGTAAAGTGACCCAGTAAAGGACAATATATTGAGCAATTCCATTTGCCCTTAAAATAGAATACCAGGGTCATCAAATTATCAACCCAGAATAAATTAGTTGAGGTTTTGGGTTTGGGTTTTTTTTTAAAATTAATGATTTTATAAAGGAAGTAACATGTTGGTTTTTCAAATATTTTAGGAATCACCAGGCTACTTTGCTCAATTTCACCTCATGTCATCACACCGATGCTCAAAACAAATATACAGCCAGATATGAGCACTGTTAACTCCAAGATTCATAGTACTTAATAAAGAACCTATGAGAAAAGAATTTATGAGCAAGACATATATAACACATACTTTTTGTACCATATCTGATTAGAGGGCCTCTGCATTAGACAGGGAAATAATAAACAGTAACTCACTTAAATATGAACAAGATCAAAAAAAATAGACTTGGAAGAAAAATCTCAAAAGGGGAAAGAGAGTGAAGTTCTGCAACAAACAGCCCAAGGAGATTTCAGAAGGTCTTTGCTGGACTGTCCTCATGGAGAAGTTAGACAAGAAACCATCACTAATGAAACACCTGTATTTGATCCTTCCACAGGATAGAGAAATAGACCGAAATATCTCCTCCATTTTGTAGGTTT
Source organism: Ptilonorhynchus violaceus (assembly GCA_013397565.1). Classification (NCBI taxonomy): domain Eukaryota; kingdom Metazoa; phylum Chordata; class Aves; order Passeriformes; family Ptilonorhynchidae; genus Ptilonorhynchus; species Ptilonorhynchus violaceus. The sequence continues at coordinate 1,273,064 of VZRJ01005001.1, forward strand.
CCCAAGCTTAGCAGACAACTGCAGAATATAACATTTTATAACCATTTAAATTTAGGAATTTCTTTGTCAAGGAGAAAAAAAATACCATCCAGAACACCCAAATAGCTACATTTTTATTAAGAGTTTCCAGTGCAACTTCCAATCAAACTCCCCACTCCCAGACTTGCACACAAAGTTAATGTCACTTTATTAACACACTAGTAGTCCAAAGACACTATAAAATTTTTGTTGGTATCTAGTTTGATATCAAAATATGCACTATTTCCATTCCAGCTGTTCTGCTTCCACATCTTACCTGCATGGACAAGCACAAATCCCACTCGTTTTCCTCTTTGGGTTTGCTTTGTTTCGGGCTCTTTGACCACCACTTTTACAGCTGTAACCTGAGATGATTTGGAAGGTAACACTTCTACTGAACTTATCCCTTTTTCCATGATCATACATTAGGATCACCATCTTCTATTGGAAAGGAGCACACTTCCATTCAAAAATAAACTCTGGAGAGGAATCATCCTAAAACCAGATCACATGTACATGTTAGACACTTATTTCAAGAGATGAATTTCACACAAATAGCCTCAGAAAGAACTTTGGAAGAGAGGTTTGAACCAAGGAGAATGTGACTCTCCAAAGGAGGGCTTCCAAGTTCTGCCTGTTCCCCAGCCAACAGCATTAATGAGACTTAAAATAATCAAAGTTCATGCTGCAAGCTGAAAGCAGTCTTTTCACTATGACATAGCTTGACCCTAATAACCTTGCCAGACACTGGAGAGAATTGTTGATACAAGTTTTGCTTTCCATGGTGTCCTGTTTTTCAACAAAACAACTTATTTCTCCACCCATCACATCTCACTAGCACATGAGTAACCCTTTAAAGAACCATACCTTTTCCTTTCTTTTGCAGGGAATAGCTGTTTAAGATCCTATAATGAACTCCTATTCTTCTACACTGTTTCATCCCATCTCCTTATAATTCCCCACTAATTTGCAGCAGGAAAAGAAAAAAAGAAATTAACTTTTTTTAATGACAAAGTATTTCTAAATCAAAACCAAATAAGCATAAAACAGTGAAATAATGTCTGCCTAGATAAGAAGAGCTATCATGATTACTAGTGAACCACAAAATGCTTAAGTCAAGCTCAAATAATTTAGTAACTCTTTCTGCTTTTGATGGTTACCTTTAAGATGTTTAAGGAATTTAATGTTTATAGAAAGCTAATGGAAATATTGTCAGTATTGTCTAGTACATGAAACAAAAAAGTCACAATATCGAATGATGTATTCATCAGAAGCCACCACACAAACTCTGTATTTATTGCTCCTCCTACCCACAGCTTAATAGATATTAATCCTGACACAAAACCATGTCTAGTTCTGCAGGTAAAATAAAAACAGAGACATTCTATATGTTGAATTAATTCAGGAAGTGAAAGCATGTAGTGTTAATACAGGAATGGAAAAAACCTCTGTAATATATTTAGGTTATATATTGAGAACTAGATGAACTTTAAGGTTCCTTCCAACCCAAACCATTGTCTGGCTCTATACCTCTACAGTCCAGTACGATGTCTATCACTCCTACCATCTCGAAAAGGACATTGTAACCCAAGAACACTGGAAAGTGAACAGAAGCGGAAAAATTAGATATTTAATTCATAAGACTTAAACCACTGACTTTGCAAATGCTATATGGCTAATTCCAGTAATTAAACACCACTCCATTTAAATAACCAAAACTATGGAAATGATGTTTAGACAGATTCAGCACTGGCACAGAAAAATTGGCTGGTTTGCCACAACTATTCTTTTGATAACAAGAATTAGCACAGCTCGGAAGGAAGTTATTTATTTACCCTCATTTTTTCTTAAATGTTACACACATGGGTATCTTCACACATTTATAAATTTACACTTCAAAATTAAATATGAGCTTATTGCTATAGTTATATATGTATTGATACAAAATGAAAGGCAACTACAACACACAGACTACAGAGAGAAAGAGTATTTATGGACTAGATCCAATCATAATGGTCACTTGTATAAACTTCAGCACTAAATTAAAGTACTAATCACTGCATTTACTTTCTTTTTACTAATAATAGTAAAAATAGCTCCAGCAAGCATTGATAGAGGTACTAAGTATGTTTCCTACAAACTCCTCTTTGCTGCATCTTGTTACACCCCACAGATAATAACTCCTGCAACAAGGGCACAGCACAGACTTCAGTAAAGTGACAGACGGGCAAGTAAGGAATTTAAACTCTCATGGGAATGGAAGAAACAGTGTGGTGGTAGGGAAAGCAATAATGATGATTAAATGGCTTTTGAAAAGAAAGATGGAGATGTCACTTAGAGACTTACTAACAGCATAACTGCAGGCTGAAAATCCTACTCAGGCCTTTGCATACAGCTAGGTCTAAGGATGTGTTTATTTCTACCAGAGAACATACAGCCAACCTATCTCAACAGTCTGCTTCAGTTTCTAACACCTACTCCACATCAACTCCGTTTTCTCAAACCCCTCCCACCTCAAACTGTTCTTCCAGTCCTTTTACATTTCATTCACAAACCTGCTGCTTCCACATGTTAAGCTCCCATTGGACTCAACTTTTCCCTTTCAAGCCTCTTCCAGGATTTATCATTTCTCCCACGTGGCTGTCATACTTCCACCATTCCCGATTTCCTTCCTCCTTGCTACAGTTCCCTGTTCTACATCAGTACAGCTACAGGAACGGTGGAAGAATACACACCAGCGCGACTACTGACGAACACGAACCAAAATGATTTTGCCAAAACACCCAAAGCCCTGTGCTACAAAAGTAACTTTGAATCCTACACAGGCGCTCGGAGAAACACAAGCACACGCGGGGGTCACGCCGAGGGAGCAGGAGCCGCTCAGCCGCTCGCAGCCCCCGCGGGGAGCGGCCGTGGAGCGAGCGGGGCGCAGCAGCGGACAGGACTGACCCTCCCTCGGCTCCCTCCCGATCCCGGCTGCTCCCGGCCGCGCTCCCGCCGCCTGGCCCGTGACGTCACGCGAGGCCGCGGCCGGTGACGTCACCGGGGCAGCC
>VZRJ01005001.1:1276287-1373995 GCA_013397565.1 Ptilonorhynchus violaceus
GCCCGGCAGTGTCGCGCGAGGAGCTCGGGGCACCGGCCACGGGGACGGCCACGGCCACGGCCACGGCCACGGCCACTTGACAAAGCAGCACAGCCCCACGGATGTGATCTGAGTCTCAAGGAGGTGGACACCGGCCTTCGACGTTGTTACGTGCGCCTCAAAGCAATATACATATATATTATACCAATATACATCATAGCAATATACCTCTGTGTCATATATATCATATAATGTATATATCATATCAATATATATTATTATAGCAATGTGCATATATATGTATCAATATACAATCAATATACAAATCATACAATATGTAATACACCTATGTATGCAATATAGATACATATATATCTATATCTCTCATACAATATGCAATCTAGATATATATAAATATGCTACATACCTACATATCATATCAATATACATATATCAATATGCAGACATATTCTATCAATATACATATATATCATCCAATATGCAATATACCTATATATCAACATGCAATGTACATGTCTATCATCTCACTATACAAATGTATAACAATATGCACTATATAATACAATATGCACATATATCGATAAGCAGTATATATACATCATATCATATCTACACTTGTGACTTCTGATAGCTGCCCAAAACTAAACTTACGGATTACAGATACATATATTTCATAATAGACTTGCTAGAAAATTCTCACAACAATCAGCTATTTTACATCTTCCTGCTTCAATGAGCATTTGAGTATTGTGTACTGCTAGAGAAATACTAAATTTTTATTAATTTCTGGCCACTTTGCTGTAAAGGTGACACATTGTTTTCTGAACCTGCTTTCCCAGGATGATGGGCAGCTGTATATGAACCCCATTTCCTGATACCTTCTCAGATGATGACTATCATCAGTCCTGGGAACCAGCTGCGTAAGTGTGAGACACTTCGTTATCCCAGCCCACACTGTCTGGTGTTCCCAAAGTGCCTCCATACTTCCAGCCCCGGCTCCTCTTCTTTGTAGGACCATGAAATTAGTCCAGATGTCCTTATGGATTTACTTATATTTTAGAGTAAATTTATTTTAGCTGACATCTCAAATTTTCATTTGCAAAGCTTGGCCTTTTACAGTTGAAACTCTAAAACTTTTATTAGATCAAGACCAGGTTGTTCTGTTTGCAGACTTCACTAAAGAGGTTTCCTTGATCTCTTGCTCAAGCTCCACCATGAGAAGTGAAAGGATATATTTTATATAAAAGATTATCCTGACCCCTCTAGATGAAGCAGATTTTAACTCCTCCCCAGTTTTGTTTCCCTACAGGTAAGCCCAGCATGTAGCTGTTACACTGGTTCCTGCAACAGTGGACAGTATCATTCATTCTCTGCAAACAAGCTGTCAGGAAATCACCTGCTTCAGCCAAACTACATCTTCAAAGGGAATTTTTGCAAATTAAATTTCTATCGTACTTCTCTGACAATTATTTCATCCACTACTAATAAAAGCTGTCTTTCTAAATAAATTATTTTAATAATATTAAAAAAGCTGTATGAGTAATCTTTGAGTATATTGCTCCATTTGCCCAGCAGGTTCCTCAGTCAGAGAAAAGTGCTGCTTCTTCATCTAAGTCTTTCCACACTTTCTGGTTCCTTCCTCTCTGGAGCATGTTTCCCTGCAGGCAGCGCTGGCGCAGGTGCCTCAGGTAGCTCCTGATGGAGGCAGAGTTTTCCTTCTGCAGGCCGATCACCTCGTCGTTGAGGGGGGAGCCGTCAGCCAGGCAGCAGGTCCTTGGCCAAGCTGAGCGTGTCTGGCACATCTGGAAGACCAGGGCAGGGAGCACGATGAAAGGAGCCTTAGGGGCCTCAGGGGGCTGGGACCCCTCTGGCTGAGACCTCTTGTGCTCTCCTGGGGAAGCTGGGGCCTGGCTGGGCTGCCCCGGGCTGCAATTGGTGTGGAGAAGACCTCAGGCAGGTTCTGTCTCATCCTTATGGCTCAGCTTGTCCTTGTTTCCTCCTGGGAGGAAGGAGGCTGAGCCCCAGCTCTGCCTCTGGGCTCAGGCATGGGACTGGGGAAGAGGTAGAAGAGCCTTGGTGCCTGCCCAGGCTTTCCTCTCCACAGGGGCTGTCAGTCCTCACCCTACACGTTGTAGCCCCAGGCCTTGGAGAGCCCTGGCTCCCGGTCCCCTGGCACCATCCCACCTGCCTGGCCCCCATCCCTCACCTCTCTCTGCTGCCTCTTGGCTTTTCTCCGGAGGCTGCATCCGAGGCAAAGCGCGGCGAGCAGGAGGGACAGGGCTAAGAAGGTGCAGCAGTGCACCCGCAGGGACCACGGGCTGGCACGGCCTGTGCCACTGTCCGGCTGCTGCGGCTCCCGGGCTGGCACACCCACCCGGGCCATGTTCCCGGTGGGGCAGCTGTGAGCTCTGAGGGTGCCGGGGAGGAGCGAGGCCACGCAGAGCCCCAGGAGCAGGGAGAGGCCTGGGCGCAGCATCGCGGAGCTGCCTGAGGAGCTGTGATCTCTCGCCCTCGCCCCGAGCTGAGCCGAGCAGCACCTGCGGGGTCCGTGCCAAGGGGAAGGTGGTGGCCTCAGTTGTGATGCCACAAGGCCAGTGCCCGGCAGCCAGAGGACTGGGAAAGTCAAGGCCAGGCCAGAGGGTCTGAGCATGTGGCTGTCTCAGCCCACTGCTCTGTCTTGCTCTGCCATCACCTTTGAAAATGGAGATGCCACTTAAACACCAACCAGGAGTGTAAGTCCAGACTGAGAATCCTAATCAGGCCATTGCATATACTTGGGTCTCAGGATATATTTATTTTTAACAGAGAACATACAGTCGACCTATCTCAATAATTTCATAACACTTCCTCCACATCAAGTCAATTTTGTCAAACCACTTCCATCTCAAAATATTCTTCGTGTCCATTTACATTTCGTTCAAAAAACTGCTGCTGCCACTTCATAAGGTGTTGCACCCATCTTTTCACTTTCGATCATCTTCTAGGATTTATCAGTTCTCCTTCCTGGCTCTCATACTTTCATCACTCCTGATCTTGACCCTCCTTGTTACACAGTTCCCTGTTCTACATCTGTACAGCTACAGAAACAGTGATGGAATACACAGTAGTGTGACCCCTGAAGAACACAAACCAAAATGATTTAAGGACTTACGGGTGCTGGTGGATGAGAGGCTGGACATGATGTGGCAATGTGCACTGGCAGCTCAGTAACCAACCACGTTCTGGGCTGAATCCAAAGAACCATGGGCAGCAGGTCAGGAAGGGAATTCTGCCTCTCTGCTGTGCTCAGGTGAGACCCCACGTGCAGTGCTGCATCCAGTTCTGGGGTGCCCAGCACAAGGACATAGAGTTGTTGAAGCCAGTCCAAAGGAGGCCACCAAGATGATTACAGGGATGTAGCAGCTCTCCTTGAGGAAAGGCTGAGAGAATTGGAATTGTTCAGCCTGGAAAAGAGAAGGCTCAGAGGTGACCTAATTGTGACCTTCCAGTACCTGAAGGGAGCTTACAAGATGGAGAGGGACTATATACAAGGGCCTGGAGTGACAGGACAAGGAGGAATGGCTTCAAACTGACAGAGAATAGGTTTAGATTAGATATTAGGAAGAAGGTACTTGCTGTGAGGGAGGTGAGGCACTGGCACAGGTTGCCCAGAGACGCTGTGGCTGGCCCATCCCTGGCAAGGCCAGGCTGGATGGAGCTCTGAGCAACCTGATGTAGTGGCAGGTGCCCAAAGCCCTGACTGCACTGCAAAAGTAACTCTGAATCCTAAACAGGCCCTCGAAGCAACACAAGCACACGCGAGGGTCTCGCCGAGGCAGCAGGAGCCACTCAGCCGCTCGCAGCCCCCGCCCGGGGTGACCCCGCAGAGCCCAAAGCGCCGCAGGGAGCGGCCGTGGAGCGGGCGGCGCGCAGGGCCGGACAGGGGCCGACACCCCGATGTCTGTGTCCCAGCTGTCTGGTACCGGCAGCGCGGGGAGCTCATTTTCAAGCGGTTTCAGGTTCTACAGCGCGGCCTGACCCGGGCCGACCGAGAGGCCCCGGGGCGCCGCCTCCTCCCGCCACCCGGCCCGTGACGTCACCCACAGCCGCCCTTGANAGCCGCCCCCGGGCAGCGCCCTCCGTTCCCGGTCCGCGGCCGGCCGGAGCTCGCCTGCCAAACTTACGTTTTTTAAGGGACTTTTGACAAACTATGTTTCTGCAGCACTTACTACAGGACTTCCTACGACACCAATTTCATTCACTAGCCAAAATACATTTCGTAGCAAATAGTAACTAGTAACAGATTGCTTACAGTTCTTGCCATCAATAAGAGAAGCACCGTTTGCTCTCATGTTTGTGGTGAAATCATGGAAGCATAGAATGGTTTGGGTCAGATAGGGCCTCAAAGAACATCTAGTCCAAACCCCCCTGCTGTGGATAGGGACATCTGGAAACTAACTTTTTTACCCCCAGATTTTATTCCATCTCCACCACATCCTAATCTTCCTACATAGGATCTCCCCCAGGTATTCAGAAGACTCCTTCCTGGCTTGCCTTATAGTCACAGAAACCCTTTCTATGGCTTTTTTCCCAATAAAAATGTGCTTCCACTTTTGTATTATCGACCTTTTTTTTTCAAAGACCGGCCTTAAATTTTTTTAGCAATGCAAAATATGTCAGGAACAAATGCAAGTCTTTTTCAATACAAGTTTTTGGCACACAAAACTATGTGGCTTTTGGAGAGCAGCTTTTGTCTTCCACATTACCAGGTGCTTCCTATTCTGTTGGACAAAACTACAAGGAAATAACATGCAGTCCACAAACCCTTGGAAAATCTTTGGCTTCCTTTCACAGATTTTAACCTCAGGTCCAAATCCCAGTTGAGAGTTGCTCTGTTGCCTTTTTTTTTTTAAAAGCCCTTGTTATTCTTGACAGTGCTGAAGTGAACCAAGGAGATTCCTCAAAGTACTTTTTTTTTTTGATGCGCAGCATTGGCCACCACCGAGGCAGCTTTCATTTGACCTTGTGCATTCACCTCTCTGTCCTGTGTAAGGTCCTATGCACCTTCCACCTCCCGTTTACCCTTTCTCTGTCCAGCTGTTCCTTCTGTGGCTAAGAAAGAGGCAGCACATGTGTCTGACTCTGCTGCACATATTTTGACTTGACCCAACTGTCAAATCTTGAAGTTGAAGGGTATTAAGGTAGGGCTGTCATACTGATGGATAGACAGCCTGATCATGGAGCCTTTTGTTCTTTAGGGGGAAAGCTAAAAGCTTGTCAATGTTTGGTCCTATACCACTTTCCATAACTGGATTTCAAATCGAAATGTCTGTTTTCACTTGTGCTTTGATGCCTTTACGTAACTTGTGCTCTGCTGCAGGTGACAGTTTTCACACTGGCCAAATATTTCTTGTGTTTTATTCCTATTTTCTGGTCCTTACTCTTCTATAGATTCGTGGTGCTACTCCAATAAAAGGTGGTCTCATTTTGTAAATCATTCCTCAGTATCCAGCTTTGAAGTGAAAGGCTTTCTTTATTCCTTTTACAAAAATTCCTGCTGTTTTTTAATGCTTGTGGGGTTTTTTGTTCTGTTTCTTGTTGATTATTTTAGATTTCTTCTTGTTCTTTGTCTTTTGAAGCACACTCTACTGGTTTTACTACCTAACATGATAAAGAGCTTATCTGCTTCTTTAATTTATTCTGGATAAAAGTGGCTATTGACATCCTTAGACTTCAGTTAAGTTTTACAAAAGATGTTCCAGGCAAAAAATACCTGAACCTTTGGTCTGGGAGGTTTTAGTGCTTTCGGACACCTGTTAAAGGACAGAGATGCTGGGAAAAGGCAGTAGAAGAGGGGAAGACTCACATCCCTTTTCTATCCCTTTTAACTCAGGTGAGAGGGCACCCTTAAACAATCAATTCAAGACAACTTTAATGCTTTAATGAATATTTTGTCTGGGAAGGGGCCACGAGGAAAAGAGAAAAAAAAGAAAAGGCAAGCACATAGAAATACAGGCCTTTATCAATCATTCCAGGTTTGTTTAGGAAGTTTGCAACTCACTTCTACAGTCAAGAGAAAAAGAAGCTGAATGCACCAATAAATACAAACAGGAACTGTTATGTGAATGATTGCATGCAAGAGAATAGCAACTGAAGGCTGGAATCAATCCACTCAAACACCACATCAATCCCCCTGAAAGACTGGCTGGTCTTTGCAGGTAGCATAAATAAGCCTGCAGTCTTCTCCAGGCATGCTTGTTGTTTCCTCTCCATATGAAGAGGCCCCTTCTTTGACTTCCAGCCAGTAAAATAATGTTTTTTCCAGATAATGAGCCACTTCAGATGAGGAAAATACTCTAGCATCCTGGACCTGTCTATATAGCATTCCACGTACTCCCGGCTGCTCAACACCCACACGCGATTATTTCCAACGCTCGTTCCATTGCATCTCAGAGAGCTCTAACTCGGTGTGATTGTGATCTGTCAGCCAGCTTTTCAGGGAGGCCAAATCATAAGACGTAGGACTTTTGAGAAATGCAACTTCAAATATGCATTCATCACTTGTTGCCAAAATAACCACAAGTAGTAAATCCCTGCAAGGTTTTGTCTTTATTCCTTGAAAAGTGAGTTAAATGCGTACTGGGTACACACTGGCCACTGCAGTAGGATAGTCATCTCCTATTCACTGCTACAGGAAATCAGGAAGCCAGGACTTGCAGAAAAGTGGTTTTCAGAGAAATAATAGAACTTTCAGAAATAATTTCTCTTCATGCCCACACAAAGCATGGTGAAGGTTTTAATATGACAATTTAAAAATACATGTTTTGGCAAAACAGGTCAAGTTGGCGACTAATTAACCCCTGAACTAGGCTTTTTCCACAGGTTTGATCATCTCATTATTGTTATGGGTTTTGACCTGCATGGTTGCTTTCTGCGGCTCTCCATGGCTAATGATTTAGTCCAAACCAGAGTTGTTTTATTGTACTCAGGATTTGATACAATTTCAGTAGAGCAGTCTTCACAACATCCTGCTCTTCAAATTCTGTGATACTGAGCCCATTGCAACAGAGAGACTTCAGGATTCCTAAGTTCACTATAATTTAAGAATAATTAGCGGAATCATTCTCTTACTGGGGAAGTTCTGATCTTCAAGACACAAAATGAGGAAAAAAAAAAATCCATTCTCATCCCTCAGACCAGCTCATGAGCTCTATCAGCAAATTCATATTTTGGTGAAGTTGAGATCAGTACAAAAATCAGTGCAGGTTTATCTTAGGACAGAAGTTGCATTTTTAAACTACATCTCTTAATACACAACTAAATTCAGTACTGTTACCCTTTTTCTGTGTTTTGTACCTTTTGTCTTTCAAAAAATATAACTCACAGAAAATCAAGGCAGTTACCCTGTGACAAAATCATCTTTGTTTATGAAGGCAACTTGCTTTACTGTCAAAGGTAGATTTTGGGCCTCTTAAGAAAACCAGATAAGTGATAGATTTATATTCTTTCTAAGTGTGGTCTGCTACCCCTCTTTTGGTTTTGCTACATGAATGTTGCCAAGTAGCTGTATGGCCACCACCCTGTCCATCATTTCTACTACTCCACAGAAACCATACAGAGCACAGAACTGTTCCCTGCTAACACTTAGGACGTTCACTGACGTGCCCAGTCTCCTCTTCTGGATTGAGGTGATGATCCATCCGTGAGGCAGACAAGCTTCTCTGGAGTACAAAGGTTGTCGCTTTTATTTAATTAAAATAAATGAAAATTAACACCCTGCTAACAAAACAGTTATTTTGCTAAGTTGAGCACTTGGACACCAAAATATAGAATAAGGAAGTCTGATTCCCTTAACACGGTATTTTAATGTCAAATTGGAGCTTCAAGAAAAGCACCTGTTTAGGTAACTGCAGCAAATGCCAGAGCTGGTTTCACATGTACCAAGCTTGATTTTCTCTCTGACGTGGTTTTGGTTCCTAGGCACTTGTATTTAGTTTCCTCACAGTGAGCTCTAAAATTCACCAAATGAGAATTATGTGAAAAAAAAAAAGTCTAACTTCTGGTTGGTTCAGGAATTATGGACTTTCTTTCCCCCCTCTGGCTGCAATGACACCCTTCAGCTCTTGATTACACCAGAGGCATTGGTCATCACTGCGTGTCTTCTCAGGCTGTCTCCCTGCTGATGCTGCTCAGTCATTACTTCTGCAGAACTCTCTAAGGAAATGCACCAACTTGTCCCTAGGTTCTCCAAAGCCCAAGGCATCCATCCTTGGGCTAGCTCATGGACCTACTCCCTCTTTGAGTGCCCAGGCATTATCCTAAGGGGAAAAGCAGGCAGGGCAATGAGGAAGAGAAGCACCTTCTGCTTGAGGGTTTTGCATTCCACAGAGCTGATTGTAACTCACCTGCAGCAATCACAGCCACCCTAAACCTGTCCCTTTGCTATTTGTAGTCCTTTTGGTAGCCACTTCTGTTCACTTATATTTTCCATGGATAGCCTGCCAGCCCCTTTGAGCGGCAGTTCAGCCACACACGTTGCTGACTGCACTGGGCAGTTTTTCTGTTCAGACTTAAAATGCTCATCTTTGGGATTGTAGTGACTTCTGACAGCGGGATCAGTCTGCCTCAGTCCTTTCCCTCCTTCCTTGTCCCAGAAGGACAAAAGGAGAAAGGTCTAAGTGCACTGGGCAGGATTTCAATGCAAAGCCAAGGGATTTGTGCTGTGCCAGAGAACTCATGGGATGCAGCCCAGGAGCATTTGCCCATGAAAATGTGGCAGCAGCCGTGGGATCGGGTGTCTCTGAGGATGGGAGAGGAGCAAGGTTTGCCAGTGGACTCGTTGGAGGCTACAAGCAATGTTGTTGAAAACTCAAACAGTCTTGCACAGCTGAAAAACAGAGCTGGAGCAGTCCTGAGTAGAGATTACTCACATGTTAGCGATGAGAGGGGTAGAAAGTAATAACAACCTTAGGTGACATTCATCGAGACTGGATCCAGAACCCAGACAAAAATACTCCCATCTATAATGCTGTATTTTAAGGACAGAAAAAATTCATGATAGACCTTTCTGCAAATTTGTCTTGCTTCTTACAGGAATGCAGAAACATAGTTCTCTGTGTGAAAAGGTCCATTTTTACATTAAGAAAGTTACAGTTCTTTATTCTAGGAACTAATGAAAATTACTGTGCCATCAGAAGTACGTGTTGTTTTTCTTATCACAGCTACAAGACCTGACTGAGGCATTTAACATGATTTAAGACAAATACAAAGCAACCTATTTACTCTAGTACTTTTAAATATAGATCATGTATAACATAAGTCTCTTAGACCTTATTTAGAAAACCCACAGTACTTTGGTTGTTTGGTTTGTTTGCTAGAAGTATGTGATGGCACAACTTACTGTTAGTTTTGGACACTATCAACATGTGAAAAGAAGAAAAAGCCAACTTGCTATTAATTGGAAATAATACATTTAATTTTTAGATGGAAGGAATGATTGAAAACATACATGGCTCTTCATCTCTTGTTGTCTGATCTTTCTCAGGTTTTAAATAAATGAAACCCTCTTGTGATTTCCACTTGTAATATTAGAGCTTTGAATGCCTGGCTTACATTCAGCATGAGCTCTGCTGGTTGCCAAGTCGGAGACAAATTACTTTATAACAGACCTCCATAAGTTGCTAGAAAAATTAGTTCTGTCTCACTTTTAACAGTTCCAGTTTTTAATGTGTTATTTTACTTCATTGCTATCACTTTTGCTGGTTACATGACATCTAGTGAAAGTGAAAAGTAAAATCATATTTTAAAGTTCAGAGGTTAGAACTTTTAGATCCTATTCTCTTGTTTAAAAGAATGAGACAGTCAAAACCATAATTCATCTTGTTTACACCAAGCGATATGAATTGCAGGGAATTCCAGATTCCTACCACACTTTCAAGATATGCTTCTGCTGAAGACACAGAGAGAAAGCATGTCAGATTTTGCTAGCATTGATCTGGAATCATGGAGCTTAAATGATGGGATTTGACTAATTACTATGGAGCAATTAAATTTTTTTTTAAGGGGAAAAAGAATAAGAGGATTTAGAGCTAATCATTTTATAAATAGACCAAAAAATTCCTATCTAAGATACATGCTAGGACAGATCCTGAAGTTCTCCAGTTCCTCCCAACCAAGATGCCCCCTCAGGACTCGGTAACTTGAGAACAAAACCAACAACAAAAACATTACCATACAGCAAAGTAATTATTTCAACCAATAATTAAAATCACTGTGAAGTCTGCCTTCATCTTTCTGTGCATTTTGTCTTGCTATGACTTCCAAGGAGAGGCCAGGCTTCCTAACTGCAATAAAGCAAGCAGCCAGTACACATACGTGTGAAGACACAACATAATTTATACCATCTAATTGCAGTAAGAAGTCCTCACAATTTGTGACTTTAATTTTATAACCAGATTTTTCAAATTACTCCTCCAGCAAAGTTAGTGCCAAGGACAGAGGCATTGCAGGAGTACAGAAGTTCTGTTGGAGTTTTGTACCTGTGTGTCACTGAGCGTATCTGGGCATTCCAGATGACCAGAGATCCACCGATTCCACATGTTGATTTCCATGTGAATTTATAAAAGCTTCGAGACAAAAAGAAAAGCACTGATAACGCAGAAGTGTTTGGTAGAACTCAGCAGGGTTAGAAGATTCAAGACAGAGTGCAGTGTGTTGCCTTTCATTCCCCAACAAATTTGTTCTCCATAAAAAATTACTAAACAAAGTTATGGGACACTCTCTATGGACCCAGTATTAAAACAAAGTTAATATGAAGATGTATAAATGTTTATGAGGAGTAATTACATTTAATACATTCAAGGTCTGCAAGTATCCCTCAAGCACATCATTGCAAAGCACTCTTGTAAAATTTATCTCCATCTGTATTTGTATATTATGTTCCTTAATACCTATGGCCACTTTGGCCACTAAACAGCCTCCCATGTGCTGATCCAACTCTCTAATCCCCTTTCCATATTGAGATAAATTTACTTGATATAAACACTAGTTTTGCTTATCTACAGTTTTAACCTTTGTTTGCACAGAACTGTTTGTTTAAATTAGTAGAACATCTTAGAAATTAAAAATGTCTTTAAAATGGAAAATTACCTTTCAGCTCCTTCTTTCTGAAGTTTTCAGACTTTTTTTTAATGCAATGTTGTATTTCCATTAGAGCTGATACAGTAAACCTTCAAAGAAAACCCAACACTCCAACCCACACCAAATCTTAAGAGAAATCAATGGCCACACTCCAGGTAAGAGTGATCATTTTCTACTTATTGCATTCTCCCTGCTCCTTTGATACCTTCATCACCAACACTAGCATGGCCAAACACCACAGTTTTTAAAATTGTTATCATCTAGATTTGCCTTTGATTTTTAACTTTCCCTTTTTGTCTTTTTTTTAACGCCAGCAATGCTGGAAGACTTTATGTCAGTGTAACTATATTCATGGAAATGTAATAGCAATAGCAAAATGTTTAATTTTGACATAATTTCATTTAGGCATGGAAGAAAAATACCCACAGCTAGTGCCCAAAATTTCTTTGGGCCAGTTTAAACCATTTATTTCCAATGTATCTTAATGAAACACTTTTAAATGGCAGTATTTCCATTTATTAGTTCTATTACCTTCAAGTATTTAAAGGAGAAATTAATAAAGCATATATGCAATCTTTTAAAAATCTACAAAAAACTTGTATACAAAATTTCTTCTGTAGTTATATTACTACCTTCTTTATGAAGACAGGTATGTTTTACAGCCTCCTGTGGAATTAAGAACTTTAAGACCACTTAGTCTCAGCGATAAACTTCTGCAGAATTGTTTTTATTATTTATAAATAAACCCACAATAATGATTTTTGTAGCCACTTTCAGCACTTCTATTACATTCAAGAGAAGACATGATACAAAACAAACACCCCAAAACCATAATTTCCTTACGTGTGTGTTTTCAAGGTGTAGTTTTTCAACAGTAGTACAAAACAGTATTTGTTGTGGCAGAAGAAAAGAGTGATTATTACTCTAAATACTTCAAAACTCCCCACCATAGTTAAATGACTTTTCAGGACATTTTAGGTGCACAGGAATCAGAGCAGGCTGCAGTCACATTAATAGATGCCTCCAGTTAGAAGAGCTGAGACTAAAGTAAAGTCCGAGCAAAAACAAAGTTCAGTTATTTGAATTTCTGCTTTTTCCTTGCCTGAAACTCTTCGGTTTTATTTTTGACAGACTTTATTAGCATTGATAAGGCAGGATCTATGGCTTTCTTAGCAACCTCTCCTTTCTTTGCCATCTTGTTCTCCAGCATGTTGTTGTTTGCCTCCTTGAGATCTTGCTCCTTTTCTTCTCTTCGGCGAGCTTTCTCTTCCAGGATCTTTTCTACTGCTTTTGTCTTCTTGAAATTTGGATCTGAAGGATCCAAATTAAACAGGGGAGAAGTAAACATGGCTTGGAATCTTGTGTCAGCAACATTTACCTGAAGGGAGAAAAGGAGCATTTATTTTAGGTAACCTTTTCCCATGATAGCAAAGCTTTCAAGCCAAATAAAATATGAGCTGCTTCAGAAGTCACAGCTCATGAGAGTGCCCTTCCTGGAACTGCTCCAGTCACAAAATCAAAGAGTACACAATTACCTGGAAGTCATCTTCTAGCAATTCTTTCTTTTTCATAAGAAGTTTCTTTTTCTTCTTGCTCAAATTCTGTTGTTCTACAATCTTTTTGTAATTAAAATGTTTTCTGTTGTCATCCTCATCATCCATCATCAGTAGGGCCATTTCAGCCTGTTGCAAAATAAGAAAGTCCATGTACACAATTACAGTTTTCTATGAAAAAATACAGCATCTCATTAATAAAGCCTGTATGAGTCTACATTTATATAAATGAGTTGAAATAGGGTCATCAGGGCAGTATTATTTCATCCATAACAACATTCTTTTAACTTTCTGAGGTGTAGTATTAATACAACGGTTGACTTCCTTTTTATTAGATATAAAATGAATGCAAATACTCACATTCAATTTTCAAACATACTAATAATCTCATCTGAAAATTGTACACCACAGCTTAGAAATAACTAATGGATACAATTTAATATTGATATTTGTATAGCAAATTAAAAACTAACACATCTGAATTTAAGTAATTTCTTTAGTTAACTTGGTCTGAGAAAGAATGAAAAGAAAACACAAAATAGCAAACAACTCAATCTTCAAGGATAAAATTATACAGGACAAGGTCAGAACTCAAATGTTTCATACAATACTGATGTTAAAAAAATAAAAATTCAGCACTGCCCAACACACAAACTTCTTCTTGGGTAATTTTTGTTCCAAAAGCTCTCACTATTAAAGTGGTATAGTTTTATTCTACTGCCATCCTATGAAATTCTGCAGTTCCACTCACAAACACATACCAAATATTTGCAGAATTCATGCAATGCAACATTTTACATCACTTTACCTTCTGTTTTTCAACTTCATCTTCATCTTCTGAGGTACTTTCTACTAATTCTGGCTTCTTCTTTAAACCTAAGTGCAAATACAGGCCATGAACACATTTATACAAGCTTATGCATGGTGGCATAATTTACCTATAGCTAGAACCTCTAAGTACATCTCATTTTCTTGCAGTCAATATTTAAATGTCAGATGTGGAAAAAGGCTGTAAATTTAACAAAACCCAAGCAGACTTAAAGCAATAAAAATCCACTGAATATCTGTTCAATTTAAGGAGGCAGCAATACTCAAATGGCATAAACAAGTAAAAAACATGGTTTTACTGTATTTTTCATAGAGCAACACACAGAAGTATCACAATAGTGCAGACAAACACATGACATCACACCACTCCAAGGGTGTTTTATAGTGGGAATTAAAATATGATTGACTCTGCTCAGACTGAAAATTGTTCTGACAAAACTCCCCTACTCTCTGAGCATTTAGATACACAGTGCTGATCAGACAGACATAATGAATAGTAACAGCATAAGACATGAGTCAAACATAACCTCTGATGAAAAAAGACCTGTTTATAAATCCTACAAAGTCAAATTATTCTCTTTGGAATGCCTGTAGATCTTGATGAAGAAGGAAGTGGAAAAGCAGAAGGTTTCCTGACCTGAACCACACACTCTGACCTTTGAGCTTGGAATTACATTCCCAGGCAATTTACTGCAGTCCACTGGGGGTACTCTTAAGGAAGATACTTGGCTTCATCTTGTTAAGCCAGGTCTCTACTCAGACTAGAAATACAGACATGCCAGACACATGTCAAGTTATATCACTAAGGATACTCCGGAACAGGACACATTTCTTGAGGAAGATTTTTTTCTCCCTTGACTATTCCCCTGACTATTTCTACATGGATTCCAAACTGGAAATGGATTTCCAGAAGAAACAAACCACCAGCACCAAAAAATAAACTATCCAGATGCACAATGTCATCAGCTCAAAAACTAAACCGTTCATTTAGTAGTTCCAGAAAATGTGCAGGAAAATCAGATTCAGATATAATATTGTTACCTAAACTACATAATTTAAGTTAATGTGTAGAAGGGAGAAATTAATGTCTTCTGTAAGACTTCGACAACTATGGAATCTTTTCTATCTTCCAGAAGTGGCTAAAATACAGAAAAGGAAACCGGGCACGGATATACAATTGGAGACATGTATATGAAAAGTTAGATCAGTAAATTTCTTGGTCTTTCCCCACATCCCCCAAAGAAAAGTCACTCAAGTCACCTTCTCTCATCTTTCACTATAAGTGGGAATCACAAAAGTGATTCATTATGCCTTCAAAATTTTCTGTGGCTGCAGATGGGCCTGAACCAGGAGTTGTATCGAACTGAGCTCTTTTCCACAAACATAAATAAATTAATAAAAGCTTTATTTCTTAATTTGACATTATGCAGCTAATAAAACCAGCTCGGGACCTAAAATCACCCTTGGGACTCAAAAATTTGTATCATACTGAAAATGGTTCTGTTTCAAAATTCACAAATTCATAATTTTCTGTATTTTTAACATACTCCTGCCACAGTCTCTTTGCCCACATACATTCTGGAAGTCCCACCACATGCACACTTTTTGCACACTTACGGCAAACTGATTGCAAACCCTCAGATTTTTCCTAGCATCTCACCCCCACTGCCATTTTTTATTCAGATTTGTACCACCTACAGCAGCAGATACTTCAGTATTACACAGAACTAATTGGTAGCTGCCACCAGCCAGTATAAAAAGCTTCCAGTTTCTGCTGTAATGCCCCCTCGAGCTGCCACTTGACTCTTTCTCAGCTCAAGAATTTTGTTTGCAACATTAACTTTGTGCATCAACAACCTTCCAGTGCTGACAGTAAAAGCTAATCAGAACTTTGAGACTTCAAACACAGAAACTGACCCCAAATCCAAAACTCCGCTCACAAGACCCCTTATCTGCCTTACTTAGAAACTTGAATCAGTCTCAAAAGCCTTGCAAAAATCGACTTTATCTTCCAAGTACAGGTTCTACAACTATACTTTGATTTTGTTGTTAAGCTCTTAGGTCCTTGCACTCGTACTGCTCCCTTCTGGCTTTAAAAAGCCATCAATTTCTACATGTATCATAAATTAGATCATGAGAAGTCATCTAATAGTTTGGAACTAATAGGAGTTACAATAATGTGTGAAGACCTTTTCCTCAAAGGCTCAAGAGAAACTATGTTTAATTGTCCAATGTGTTCTGAAACTGTTCACTGATCTCCAAAAGCAGGACCTTGTTCTCATGTTAATAAGCAATTACACTATTCAGCTATTAATTTTTCAACAGTCTAGGCTACAAGAGTCATTTTGTCTCCCATGAACATTTTCTGAGGCCCCACAAAAACTGATGCAGTAACAGTGAAAGTGGCCAAGCCAAATCCAAGTTTTACAAGGCTTTTTGAAACAGTATGGGCATCAATGCAAAATGAAACTTGACAGATTATTTTTTTCTTGACAATATGAAACTAGAGTGAAGCTTCTAGAATGCAACATCAAGGCTCATATATCTGCAGCATCTGACATTTTAGCCTGTGGTACTATTAAAAAGCAATATGAAAACTGTGCAAAGCAAGTACTATCATGACTTTCAGGAGTGCTGAACCCCACACATACAGTTTTTGGGCACAGGAGGCACAAAGAGTTGATTCTACCTTGCCTCTCCCAAGGTGAAGCAGGAACAGGGTAAGAATCACTGCCTGCTTTACAAACAGTTCTCAGGAAGAAAGACATCCTTGAGGAACATACACTTGAGTAGACTTCCCATAATTCCCAGTTTTCCTTTCACAGCACTCCAAGTTGTTAGGCCCTTGGTCTAACAGCTCCTTACACTCTTGCTTCCCTTCAATTGCCTCAGCTTGACAGAAATCAAGCTACACAAGACCCAGGCATGTTACAGCCAACGAGTGAACTCAGCACTTTTCTGCATCCTCAGTGTCTGCACTGGTCCACATGAGTCTGCAAATATACCCTGTCATATACTTTTTCAGCATAATGGAAAATAATCTGACAGTCAAGGGAGAAATTTCAGTTTTTCAGGGGAATTGTAGAAGGCTTGTGAAAAGTGATGGTCATTTAAGCTGCCTGTACCCTAAATACAAAGTTGGCAGAGTTACAGCCAAGTTCAAAGACAATTGTAACACATTTTCCCTCACTGCATAAGTTGTGCTTAAAAGCAACCCCAACTATGAGACAGAGGCTGTACTGGGTAAACTTGGTGAAAGCCAAAGTTGTGCTGTGCAATTACCATTAAAATGTAAACTGGCTCACAGCCAATCACTTTACTCTCCCTTTAGAACTTCTCCAGGACTAACCACGTTCTGGCTTTCTCCCGTATCTCAGTAATTATCAGTAATCTTGAAGACAAAACATTCACTTTCTTAACCTTTATGTGTATGTTACTATCCTCAAAGACTCCATGAACATTAAAGTCTATTCTCTGTATTATGGACAGAGGTTTAAGAATGTGTAGGTAAGCTCATTCTCTGCTAAGCTCCTCTATGACACAAAGAACTTCTCACATAATGCAGAACAAAACATTTTCTCAGAGATTTCACAAAGAATATCGAACATCATATGAGAGCACCTACGTAATCTTGCTATTAAAGAAAAATTAAACAATTTGGTGGAAGGAATAGTGTCTTTACAATGACTTATTTCAATCTATACACAAGCCACAGGAAAGCATGGCAGAAAACACTGCATGACACTTTGGATTGTGGTGTTTTTTTCTAAAACATGGACAGGACTCACTCTACTATTCTGTATTTCAGACTATTAAGACATATACATAAGAACAAAATCATCCAGATTTTGGGTTTTAATTATTTATTTTATCCTAACATAGATTTTAAACAATCAGGACAGACGCCTATGCTGGCAGGTATCAAGTTAAAAGTAACTTACCATTTTTAAATGGAACTTGGATCTGCACTTCTATGCTTAAAAAACCCCCAACTAAACAACAGACTGGCGATATTAGTAAACCTGTTGCTATCTTCTTTCTGTTTGCTTGTTTTCCTCTTTTGTTTTTATGTCATTTTTCTTCTTTTAATATACAATAGTATGAACCACCCTTAGAATTTGGGTCCCAAAAGTAGGGCACATCAGAAACTTACCTTTATTGATTTTACTCAGCAAAATCACACCCAAATTTGCTGTTACCATGGCAAAAGCTAATTTAAACATCAGAATAAAAAGCTTGTAAAAAAAGTATCCTAAAAATCCAAACTGGGCAAGTTTTTTTCTAAAATATTACATTTCACTATTCGGGTTTCTAAGCAGACAAGAGCACACCAGTAAAACTGTGTATCAGACTAAAAGAAAAGTGATTTCTTCCAAAAGACAACTTTGTTTATGACGCAAAAACATTTGGCATTTTTGTAATTGACCCAAGCTTCAAAGGGACCCATATATACCTGACTCCTTCTATAGAAAAAGACTTCAAAAGCAATGGAGTTCTTTTCTCTGGAATACTCTGGAGCAGCTTGTTTTCAACAGCCATCCCCAGAAACTGGGTAACTAACAGTCTGTGGTGAAAGCCAAGAGAATATTCCCTACCACTCCACACATTACAATAGGCATGATTTTACAGAAACAGCAATTTTAGGCAAATGACACCTACTTCATTTACTTCTGAACATTCTATCTCTGCATTTACTCCAGCCTGACTTTGTTTTGAAAGCTCAATATTTAAGGAAAGGGCAGATTTACTCTGGAAGTCACCTGTCTTGACTGACCTGTTTTCTCGAACTCTTCAGCAAAATATGGGTCGTTGAGATCAACATCAGGTGGAAGTTCATCTTCACTCTGTTCTCTCTCAGCAGTAGCCTGTAACAAAGCACAAACATTACTTTAACCAACATATAAACTACTACTTAAGTCTCACTGGAATTAGATATTCTTTCTGTTAGTAGCTGTGAAGGTGAAATCTGAACATGGAACATCATAAAACTAGAATACACTAAAAACTGAGAGTAAAGACAAATGAATTTAAACCCTCTTTCACACATTTAAATACTGTATGAATCCCTAAACTACAATGCACCAGACAACCATTCCAACAAATTACAGGATCACAGCACTGTTATGTCCTTACTTTATGTTCCACAAAAGCTCTGCTTGGGGAAACACTTGAGGAAAGAACTTCATTTTATGGTCCAAATTTCAAAAAGCTGGAGTTTGGATTTAAAAGAACAAATTTTATTACTGGTAGTAGTGTGTCATACACCTTTGCTCCCTGACTTAATTCATCAGACTGGACAAGAATATTATGCTAGACAAAGTTGCTCTGCTACCTAACAGTGCTACTTACTCATTTGGAGCACTCATCAGATTAAAGAAGTTGCTCATCAAGTGCCAGTTAAAACTATCTGACATGCACAGAGTAAGTCACGGTGTAGAGAATACTCTTAGAAATGTTATTCTGCAATGTGAGTTATATTCAGAGTAATTTAAGAGTTTAGGGAACCCAGATTCTGCATGCCACGTGCTTTTTTTTCCCCCTTGCTATTTGAAATTTGAATAACTCTTTGTAGCTATTAATTCTATGCCATTACAGCTTTGGGAAACAAGTCTGTATTATTTTAGCCCCAAAATCTCCAAAACTGCAATTATCATTGTCATAACAACTTTGAACTGATATGCACACAGTAGCAAAAAGACACTTTGTAATGCATTAAAAATGCAAATTAAAGCCCACTATTATTATGACTAATTTATCTTTAAAGCAGCACAAGTAGATAAATGATGTTTTGTGTAAGCATATGTATGGTCAGCAGTATCCTGAATATCCTTTTGCTCTGAAGGTTTGATGAAGTACTCTCAGTAATTCCACGTGGGTGACCACTGCACACTCTACCCTTAAAACAGCACTCATAGCTGGACAATTTTTTATTTAGTTTATCTGAAACAAACAGTAAACTAAGAGGACAAACAAACAACATCTCCCCCACAAACGGCCAATATAACCATTACCTTTCTCTTTTTCTTAAGAATTCTTTTTTCTTTCTTCTTCTCTAGATATTTTTGCCATGGAGTCAGGTTATCCTTTCCTTCCAACCTGTTTTTGACCATTTCTTCAGCAGTTTCTTTGAGGCCTAGAAAATAAAAGGCATAGTAAATTAAAGAAATGTGATGAATCTGAATTTCTTTTTAATCAACTGTTTTCTCCTTTGTAGAAGAATAATCAAGTTTTTCTTCAACGAGTCTGTGAAAACAATATAAATATTGCTTAAAAAACCATCTTTATAAAGAAGATCACTTTACAGGATGTGTTTTTCCAAATAAAACATTCCTTCAGTAAAAACTGTACCAGAATCAGAAGAAGAGTTTGCTATGTGGTATCTGATTCCCAACACTCCTGCTGTTCCTCAGAAAGGTCTCCTCTCCAGATATTAGATTGTGCAGACTACAGATGCCAGAATGAGTAACACAATAAAATCAACACACATACACAGAGCCCTTATGTTTCATGTACCACACTATAATTACTTAAGATTCTGAATTAGTCAAGTTGCTGAAACTTTGCCTCTGTGACAATGCTGCAGCATCTCTGCTGACCAGTGTATTTTTCATTCTAGAAAAGTGAACCCCATAGAAGTGCAACTTGTCTGGCTCTAAATTCTGGCCTAACAGGATCAGACCGTTAAGTCTGGACGTGTTAATTAGGTTTGCATTAAATTCTGTAATTTAGCACAGACACTCACTGTTTCAATGCCTAGCACTTGCAGCTGCACAGACAAGTGTGTCCTAACCTTTAATTTAACATTTTTGTAAATAGAACAGGATGAAATTTTCTATGTGTCATTACGGTATTCAACGGTGTAAGAACATCACCTTAAAAATAAAGCCATTAAATAACAGGAGCATTCCCATTTTACATGTAGAATACTTAAATCCAGAATAAGAACTTCATTTAAAGGCAATCTTCTAATTTTGGTAAAAAATTCCATACACATTAGGAATACTTTTCCAAAATTCATTATATCACAGAGTACTTGGATGTTACGAGGGTGAATACTGATTTCAGATGCAGCTTATACACTTCCAGCCCCTTCTTCACCAGATGGGCACTTGAAAAAACAAAATTTCATGATGTAAAGAGATTAAGTGACTTGCCTTGCAATGCACTGGAGCACAATTCAGTGGCAGGAATAGAACCCACTTCCCTGGTAGGAGGTAACAGCCGAGGCAATGAACTATTTTTCTCCTACCTGCTATTCCTTCTTCATTTACTACACATTTTAACTTCTGTAACAAATGAGTCAGATATCCTACGGGTAACATTGTCTCCTATGAAATGACTGAAATATCTTGGAAGTTTGTAGGAATCATGTTTCTGCTTTGCCCTCCAGGTCCGATATTTGTCGCCTCTTCCCCAATCCTACTTCTAGTGGTGTCTCTTCAGCATTCTCTTCTTGCCACCCCAGTCCAGCCCTCACCTGACCACATTCTACTCTCCCACCCCCATTCCAGTTTTACTGCTTAGAAATAATACTCAGACCTCTCCAGATGTCCTAGACTAGATCCCATTCTTTCTCCCAAATTTCTCAGTTGCCAAGTCCCCGTTCCTCATCATTCCTTCCAGCTCTCCTCAGTATGGAGGGACTGAAAACAGTGATCATAATGGAAGAAATGGGCAGCTTTCATGGACAGTTCTACTCGTCCCCAGAAGAGCAGGCACAACATTTTTCTGAAAAACTGCTAACATCAATCCCTGTTTTTGTGCTTGTCAACACTCCAAAAATAATTCCAAGGCTGGGGAGCCGGTTACAACATGTCTGAAATACGAAGTGTGGACAAGATCTAAAATCATATTAAACCATAGAATCATAGGAGGAAAAGAGTGGAGCAAAAACAAGATAAAGGATCCTTCTACTACTCTGGAAAGGTGCCAGAATGAACAGTAAGTGGCAAACTGTTACAGCCACAAAAATTGGGTGTTTAACCAGCAAACAAATCAGAGCCACAATAAAGGAAGGACTTTGCATAGGTTCACTAACAACGTGCCATTAAGAAACTTTCTCATACAACAAGAACAAATATTTAGTTATCTTCAAAGTCCATGAAAGCAGAGGCATCAGCTTCCTTGAAACTGAACCACTAAAACTTTGGATACTATTTTGTAATACTTTCATGGAAAAAATTAACTGGTCAGGTAACAACCTTGCAGATTCTCTTTGAAGATAGTAAATACAAAATTAAAAAAATTTATGCCACATCTCCAGCAAAAGAGAGACCCAAAATCTGAAAGGAAGTTACAATATTTCTGATTTATTTGCCTGGAAAATGGAATCATTTGATCCATCTGGCACTGAAGGACTTGGAGGAAAATCCAGCCCTTTCTTGTGGTATTTGGCAGTCTCATGAAAGGCATTAGAGTTTCTCCACAGATTAGAATGGCTTAGAAACTACTGTCCAGACCACTTCCCGAGAATAAGAGTGTATTTAAGTGGTCAAAAGGATTTTGATTGCAGAAGGGGAAAGGAATTGTCTACTTTAGCTACAAATATTAGCTGGCCATAGAAAGGGCTAACTTATACCCTTATTGATATAAAGATTTTTTAGAATAAATGAATCACAATAGTTTTATTTGACCTTCACAAATGAGGGCAAGAAAAGAGGAAAAAGGTCATCTATATTAGCATGCAACAAAATCATACTTCAGCTAAAGGGTTAAATGTGTGATAAATACTACAACAAACCGAAATACACTGCTGCTCACACTGGTAGGAGAGCGAGGGACGGGGGCAGGCTAGAATTTTTACTTCTCCAAACACTTAGTTTTGAAAACTTGTGGGAGTTTAACAGCCTGCAATTGTCACTGTTATTAGTGCCTAAAAAGATACATTTCTGTTCTCAGGAAACCTAAACAAGCAAGTTCATCTTGCATGTAAGGCCTCACCAGAAAAAAGAAACACCTTGTTGCAGGTAGTTAAAAGGAATGGTAAGTAGAAATACTCTGATAACATTAGAATTTTTCACCCCCAAAGATAAAATGTGTTAAGTCAACCAAGTTTTCCTAAGGCAGTAAAAGTGCCTGAAAGAACCCACCACACATAGCATCTGTCAGGTGTGAAGAACTGCAGTGCTGAGCCCCCACACAGCTCAGCACATGCTGCTTCAGCCAGGGGACACACTGATCCAGATGGAAATGTATATTCCATACGAGCATTTCTGTGCTCTACATAATCTCTAACTGTACAGTTGGGCTTTACTATGCCCTTTACAGAGACATGATAGCCTCCTAGTCTACTTATGATGAAAACGAAATTAAAATTTTCCTTTAAGCCTAGCTAAATATTTACATCTCATTCTTCCCAAAGGAAGAATTTTTAACTCCAAGAAAACCCCCCAAAAACCTGGCTGAATATCACCAAGAAATGCAGTTGTGGTCTTCTCTCTCTTCACTTTCTAAGGGGAGCTTTGGGAGCTGGATAATGATTCATAGTAATTGTTGCTTAAATCAGATATGATTAAGAAAACAGATGGATGCTTAAATATAACACTGATTTTTTGCTTAGAAGAAACAGACCAAAGAGAGTTGGAACTACATCTAATTTATTTTTGCTGGCACTGTGGTTTATTTAAAACTATTATGATTCAAGAATAACTGAATCATTCGCAAAGTATGCTTTCTATAACCATGTGTAAATATCTGTGCCAAAACTTAAAATTTTAAATTAATTCAAATCTCTGCCTTTCAATTGAAAAACTTCCTAGATTTAACGGTTGCAATTCTTCTGTGTATTAAACATTTGGGCAGGAAAAAGATTTTGCAATAAGTCAAGCACATTAAGGCAGAACTTGATAATAAAAATATTTCAACAGACATAAACTAGTTCAGAAAAAAATTAAGGAGTCTTCAGAGATTACAACAAAAACTATTTTTGAATGCCTAAATGCTCCAACTGAACATAATGAAACTGTTTTGAAATTTAAATAAGCACATTTGTTCAAGAAAAAATAACAAAAACTGACGCACCTCCCTCCCATAAGGAAGGAGAGCCTCAAGCGTGTATACATTGCCAGAGCTATAAACTCCTGTTCAGCGTGTGCTCACTATGCGCCACCATAAAAAAAACACCTATAAAAATGTATCCCTTTCAGGTGTGCAGGACCTCCTCTCCAAGTGCTACCTGAAATTGGGAATGGCTGAACTTTTGACTCAAAAGCAAAGGTAAGACACCCGTCTTCACTTTTAGGACTTGTGTACTGGACAAAACCATATTGTAGGGGTTAATAGCCAGAAGTGGCATTGCTGACTTCGTGGAGGTGAACAGTCTTTAGCAAAGGCAAGTGAACACTTCCATGATTTGCAGAATCTCTGCTCTTCAATAATCCTCTCACTTTTCCAGGGTAAGAAATGAGGAAATATACTACAAAATCATAGTTGCTAAATTAACATCAAATACTATAAACTAGCCATGTAAACTTAATTGCGCACATATGCACATTCAACCCAAAATTATATGAACAAACCTGATCCCATGCACGGACGTCCAGCTAAATTCAGACAAAGTCAGTCAAATTTATCAGGATAGGGGGCTTTTGTTTGGTTGGTTTGGGTTTTTTTACCATCCCTCCCTCAAAAGAGATGAGGACATAGCAAAAGTCCTAGGAGTCCTACAAGAAGGTGTAGTAAGGAAGGGGTTGGACTAGATGCAGTATGGAACAAATCCAATTTTCTAAAGTCAAGTTCCATTGCACAGAAACAGGGAGCCCATGCATTAGGGAACTGGATTCCATCTCTACTGCAGTTAATGCTCCATTTCTACTAAATGTTATTGCAATTTACTTGTGACATGAAAGGCACAGTGTTAAGGACAGCATCTTAAAGAACTTCTTGCTCTCCCAGGGCAAGCAAGACTAAAGAGAGTTTCCTTTGGTCTCCCTTAGAACAATTTTCCATCTCCTAAAATGAATGGTTTGCTCTGAATTCCTGACTTTGTTACCACATTTAGTTGCTTTGACTTTTTTTAATGTACAGGACTTTGTTCATACAATTTGCAAAATTCTTTGGAAAACAGAATGCATAAGAAACAAAAAAAACCCCAAATGTGTTTTTCAAAACCAACACAAAAAATAGTTGCTTTAATCAACATGTAAATACATATAAATACAAATATATATAAATACAGAACACATTCCTAGCAGCAATTGGTTCACCTGTGGTTTCCACCTTCAACCTGAAAGGTGGCAACAACGAATCTTTGTAGAAATCTTATAAAGCTGCCTATGTGTGAAAACTCCTTGGCCTCAAATGCTCAGTGACACAATGAATTAACTACTGAGTGAGCAACATCACAAATGCAAGTACTGACACGCTGTGGACAGAGGGAGTACGACGCTGTGTCACTGAGCACTTGTCCTGTCTGCACAATATATGCTTTTTCAAAAAGGTTTGGGGAGAACTCATGTCAGAAATTACTGGAATTGTAGAAGCATGATTGAAAGCCAGTGGAGCCTTTTGAATACAGATCATATAAAGAAATAGGAATAAAACTGGTCCATTCGGTTTAGTCCATTTCAGCAAACCACTACAGACCAGAATATTTAAAACTGAGTATTTCTATTCAGCAGAAGTTACCTGAGTGAACTCAGAATACTACTAGTGTAAATCATATAATTAGATATGCATTCCTATCTGGAATTAACCCATCAGCAGTGAAGGGGCTGGATTCTGGTATGTGTCTGGTCTTGCTATTTACATTAACAGATCAGGGCTGTGTCCTGCATAGGCTGCAGTCCTACCTGCTGCACCTCACTGCTCCCAGAAATGGAATGTCATACTTCCCTAGTCTTTGAGCTGCATCATTTAACCCTCTAACAAAAGCCTGACATGCTAACTCAGTGGAAAAGGTCCATGTTTTTTCTTTTCCAGAGCAGTTTTGTTATTTTAGCAAACAAGATTAAGCTTGCAAAGAGACCTACCAAGTGCCAGGGGTGGTACAGGCAGTCAGAATGAGCTCTGGGCCAGGATCAAGGCCATGCCACAGTGAAAACCTTTCCCTCTGTGGATGTAGTGAGCTGTTAAGCTGGCTCATTACATGTCAGGGAAAGCATTCAGTCTGAATGGGTTTTTGTCATAAAGGAAAAAAAGAACTTGATACTGGCTTTTGGATCTCAGGATGAGTTCTGCTGGGATGCTATATGGTGAAGTTACCTTTCATTAATTTCCAGATGACAATCTGGATGTCACTACTCCCAAACCTTTCCTGGTACCTTGCTTTCTCCCAGAGCAATTTCACTGGAAGGTCAGACTTCTCCCTCTTCTGCTCCCCCAAATCTTTACCATTATGCAAGCAAGATTTCCAAACCACTCTCCTCTAATTACACACTACGCTTCCAGATCATACTGCTTTTCATTTTTAAAAATGTAGGTATGTTTTACAACTCTATGGCAAACACATGAATTCTATTTTAAAAAAGTCTATAAAGTGATAATTGAAAAAGCAAGTACAAAAAATCCTGGCGAAAAAATAATCTGCAAACAGAAACTTACAGCTGAAGAACTGAGTTCAGTCATGTTACTACTTCTATTTCCTTCACTGTAAACAATCTGGATTTCAATTTATGGGAAAAAAAAGGTTTGTTTCTCCTACTATAAATTCAGCACCTTACACTATATCCCTGTCAGCAGACCAATACTGCATATCCTCCAAGGCAGGAAAAGAAAAGAAATAAAGTTTACCTGGAACCCATTTAATCTCCATTCCTATATCCTTCTCTTCCTGTTTTTTCTCTTTTTCTTGGATACTTTGCAAAAGTTCTCTGTACTTGGCAATTTGCTCTTCATCATCTTTTTGGCTTTTCCTTGGCTTTTCATCCTCCATTTCATTAACTGCATCACCATCTAGAAGGAGAGAGCAAAGTTATTACAGAGAGCCTCAAGAAAGTGAGCAACTGAGGTTAATATTTAGGAAATACACCTAAGACACATACATTATTTCTAAAAGATAATATAAAGTATTTTCATCTATTTTTCCCCCACAGAGTAACAAGTTTAAGAATTCCCTTATTTAGAAGAAATCAAAGTAGTATCTGAAAAAATCAAAACAAAATTTGTCCAGCAAAAGAAATTACTGACCAGACACAGCATCCTTTACTGTATTTTAAAATTATTAGTTTTGAGTCCCTTACAGCAGAGTAGTATCTAAATCAAAAACCAGTGGTGTAAAGCATTTTGTAAATAGAATGCTACTTTTTGACAAACAAACTGCAAGATTCCATAAAATAGATAATTATTCAATGCCTTAATCTTCAGTGACTTGCTGAATGAACAAATGAAGCAAGATAGAAAGAGGGCTTCTTCCTTTTTTTTTTAGGAAAAAATCAACAAAAATGTGACTTACAATAAGCTTTTAAACAAATATTTCACTGAGAACAGACTTGAAAAATGCTGCAGCTCCTTTAACTGTAGAAAACTAGGTTTGGGGCAGGCTTATTTTTCCTTTTTCCTCTGATCAGCAGTAAAGCTGTGCTTCCTACAGTACTGAATTGCATGGACAGCATAACTGGTGTCCAGAAACACCTATCACACTTGCAAGTGTGGTCTTTGGCTAAAACTGAGGTGTGACAGCGTTCTCTTCCCATCCCATCACTGCAAGAAGCTCATTGTTGGCTGGAGGCAGAAATCTTTACTGTTCATAGAATCACAGAACCATTTAGGTAGGAAAAGACCTGTAAGATCATTGAATCCAACTGTTAACCCAGCATGGCTAAGCCACCACTGAATCACAGGTGCCACATCTACATGGCTATACCTCCGGGGATGGTGATTCGGCCCCTTTCATGGGCAGCCTGTTCCAAAATCCACAGCCCTTCCCTCATTCACTAAGAGGGTTACCCTATCATAAAAGGAGATTAATTTAGTCAAGCAGGAACCTGCCTTGCACAAATCTGTGCTGACTGGGAGCCCCTGGTTGTCCTGTACGTTGCACATGATGGCCCTCAAGGTGACCCTCTCCTTGACCTCTGCAGCATTGAAGTCAGTATTAAGGAGGCTTCTTTCTGCTCCGTCCCCATCTCCCAGTTCAGGTAGCCAGAGAACTGGTCTTGCGATTAAAGACGGAGGCAAAGGAGGCATTAAGTATCGCAGTCTTTTCCTCATCCTTTGTCACTGTGTTTCCCTCTGCATCTGGTAAAGGATGGAGATTCTCCTTAGCTCTCCTCTTAATGCTAATGTATTTATAAAAACAATTTTTGTCTTTCACAGCACAAACCTAGCTTGGCTAAGGGTTCTAAGCCAAGCTTAGAACCAATAAGACCAATAAAGTCTAGCTTGGCTAAGACCCTTATAATTTTCTCCCTGCATAACCTCACAGCACCCTTGTAGTCCCCCTGAATTGCCTGCCCTTTCTTCCAAAGTTCATAAACCCTCCTTTCTTTTCTAAGTTCCGGCCAAAGCTCTCTGTTCAGCCAGGCTGGGCTCGCTCCCCGCCGGCTCATCTTTCGCACGGCACATGGGGACAGTCAGCTGCAGCTGCTTTTCCACTTTCCTCATCAGAAGCTGAGATCTAAGAGCGAAGCATCTGCTCATCCAGAAAGCAAACGGCAACTCTGTTTTGAAGACAAGTAGAAAAAAGAAGCCATTTGGTTGTTTCTTCTTCCTGGTGTCCTGTGAAACAAGAAGCTGTACTGGATGGGAACCGAAGAAATCCTGAAACTAAAAAAGGATCCCTAGAATCCCTGGGCAGGCAAGAGGCTACCAGTTTGTATTTATCACTTGTTTTGCTAGGAGAAATTTAACTGGAAATGCATATTGTCATTCTTTCTTATTTAGATAAAACTTGTAAACTAACAGTTCTAAAACAAATGTCCAACATCACCTTCAAAAGAACTGTAGGAGCTTTTAATTCTGTAGGCAAATAAAGCACATTTGACAACAGCTGCAAGAAAGGAAAGTGAGCTGAGTATGTTCTCAAAGTTTGTTCAGAGTTCAAATAACCTTGTCAGTAGCTTTCAAGTATCACGCTGTATTGCACAACATCAGGAACCACTTTCTGATGGATATTAAGGCAGCAGAGCTTTCTGCCAACAGCTTGTTCAAAGGCTTTTTGAACAAAACACACAAACCAAAAAGTTCTGGGGCATTAACAGCTGCACTGCAAGAGAAATACAATCAACCTGGGAAGGAGAAAAAGGCAAAAGCTGATGAAATTTAGAGTATAAAATACAAGTATATTCTTATTGTTTTCAAAAGAAAGTAGTAATAGAAGTGCTAAAAGATTCAAAAAGAAGAAAGTTAAAATCATGAGGCTGGTCAGAAACATTCCAACACAACAATTTGTGGGGGCATGTTTGTTTTTAAAAGCTGAAATGAATACAAAATATTACCAAATGCAGAGGTTCAATATATTAAATTGGTGATTGGCAGCTGAGTTAGCTGAGATCACATGCTTGTAACTACAGGGTTGTGAAGAGATCACGTTCTTAGTTTAAGAAGATTATGTTGCAATAGCTGAGTAGATGATTCCTTTTTTTAAAAAAACTGAGCCTTAGAAACTAAAGACAGTAGAAAACTTCTAGCAGATATAACATTTGACAAGAGGTCTGCTGCAAAGCTGAATTTTTTTTAAAGATGAGGGGGAATCTTCTTTCCATGATGTAATGACACAGCAGAAAACTCAGCTACTGACTTGGACGCTGACGGCCATACCATAAAAATTGCACTGAATGTCTCAATTCTATCCATGGTAGTTACTCAAATTCAGATAGATAAAAAATAAAAACCAAAACACCTCCACTGCATGTAGACCCACAGAATTAAAAGTAAAAAGCCTGACATTCCAGTGTTCAAGAAGCAAGTCTGAGGTAGGGGTCTTTGCACTGTACTACAGCATGATATGAAAAATTCAATGTGTTGACCTCAGTCCTGAGCCTGAAAATAATGACAAAACTTTGGGGTTTAACCCCATTTTCCCACTTTCTAAGCACTCCCTGAACAAGAATTAGTGCAAATCCTGTTAGTTCATCCCAGTGATAAAAAAAGGGAAAAATTTAGAATACAAAAAGAAGTTTATTCAAAGCCTATCAGAGTAGATGTCTTTTTGTAAGATATTTTTCCGGGAGAAAAGATACTGGAAGAAGAGAATGCAAACAGACAGGTAACAGTAAATGAATGGTAAAATTAAATTATGGCACTTTTTTAGGTTTTTTTGCATTTTCCTTCAGGTCTGTGTAGTCTAACCATTGAGGGGTGTGCATTGGGTGTAGTTTTTAAACCTTCCCTTGCAAACCAGGTAAGTGTTGTTGCTGCAGCCTTTGAGCACTGTCTGCGCAGAGGTGACTGGGCATCACTAGAGCCAGGCCTCTGAGCCAGCCACACCTAAGCCAAGGTTAACACTCTTGCAGTCAGAGTCAGTCCTGAGTAGGGACTCACTGGCCTGCAAAAGCACAGGGAGATGTGCTCTTCTACTGCAAGTTACTGGACACCTTCAACAGCTTGTACGAACTTCTTAGAAGGAATGCCAAGATGACCCTTCCGGGTCTTCCAAGTACTTTTAATTACAAAACAAACCCAACAGTTCCTGCAAACATGCTTTGGAAAAGTATCCAACACCTGCATCAGTTGTGTCAAGTTTCTGATGCTTCACAGAAAGAAAATAATCAGATTGTGGTATCTCTATTCTGAAATTCCCATGACATTCCACCCAGACTTGGCCAACTCATAAACTGCTAAATCCTCTTGCTGCTTCTTTCCAGAGACAATAATAAATAATTGCATGTCCACTTCTTAGGCCTTCTGTAATAGCTCTAGCAAATATAAACACATGTGGGTATTGCTCATTTTTAAGAGAAAAAGGCTGTACTGTTATCTAACAAAATGCTGTATATGCATTTACATTTATATAAGCAATCACAGGTTATTGCACCAAATAGATTTCAGAATTGTAAAAAGATTTAGTAACTGGTCTGATTTAATTTAGCCTTAATTATTAAAAATAAGATTTAGCAGCATTATTTAAACAAAATCTCCTCCCTCCCAACTACATTTCCTTTCTCTGCACTTGTGGACCTCTGGCGTTGGGGCAGCAGCACAAAACAAAAGACCTACTGGCTTTGTGGAGTCTTATATTGAGAATCAAATACCACAGGAGACTGGGCTTCCTGCGCAGATTCCTACTGCGGAGAGCAGGGATCCACATGGAGCTCCCTACAAGCCTGTTGGTGTTCAGTAAGTGTTTGGACAACTTTACGGTACATGGTTTAACTCTTAGGTTGCCCTTTCTGGAGCCACATCTTGGACCCAATGATCCTCATGGGTCCCTTCCAACTCAGGACATTCTGTAATTCCATGATTCTATCGAGACCAGCTAATTAAAAATACACCCATAAAAGTATTTTATCATATAGTCTGTTTCAGTATTTGTGTGCTGTGCAAAGCAGAACAGCAGAAAAGATGTTGCTCTTGCAAAGATTAAAATAACAGATTAAAAGCTTAGACATAAACCCCATAATGCTTAATTAGAAGCATATTTAAAATGCCATATACTAAGTCACTGGTACTCATTGTCAAAATAGCAATTTTGGGCTGGATTTGATGAATGCCACAAACACTTCCTAACTGGAATAAATGTACCTGGGTAACAGAAAATTCAGAAGCAATGTAAAGGAGAAACTTTGTGCTATGAACCACAGCATTCCAGGTCACTGAAATACTCGATGTTACAGAACTGTTGTTCAACAGTAATACTAACATTCACGATGCACATATTTTAAGTTGAAAAATTGCATGAAAAAGAAAAAAACAGATTAGAACAGGCCAACAAAAACCCGTTTATAAATAAAACATTTTAATAAGTTTGAAAAGTATGAATAAAAGTCCAGGACATTTTTTCCCTCCTTATCAGACTCCTACATTTCCATTCAAGCAGCTGACATTGATTTTTCCCATTTGTGCATAGCACCACATAATTCTGCTGGATGGAACCCTGACAGATGGAATCCTGTTTTGTATCACATAACTGAATGGATAAAATGTCAGGAACACATTAAAGACATGACAACATAATTCCCCTATTAATAACCTACTTTTCAAAACATCATTTCAATCTAGACATTTCCAGGTTTAAAATTTATTAGTGTGATAAGATTACTTAAGGTCATTTTTTTTCCTTGTCAGCAATGGAATTTTGCTCTTTAAAATTTCTGAAGTGTTGTTCACATGGATATTTGCTTTCATCACCACCCTATCCACAGATGCTCTTCTTTAACATCACGGTAGATTTGTACGTGATAGAAGGTGAAAATGCTCTACTCTGCATCCTCTGTTCTCCTTTACTGACTTCACTACACATTGCTACAGAAACTAAAGCTCACAACAGTGCAGTTTGTGAGTTTTTATGTAAGATGAGAAACAAATGGACGTTATTCCTGCCAAGATATTGCCAAGCTGAGTTTGCTGCCACAAGATTTCCCAACTCTATAACCAGAAAAATTTGTGAAGTTCTTTTGCATGCTCCAACCTCATCTCTGATTGCAGCAATCTGCTTTAATGAGGTATAAATCAATTTTAACATCTGTTTGAAAGACCTGATTAAGGCTTAATGAAATTCTATTTACCTTGTAATTTAGGCTATATATATTAATAAGAGCAGGATGACTTTTAGAATGAAAACAAGCAAGTTAAATCAGGAATTTAAACATTGGTGCACCATGTGCAAAAGACTCATGTACCTTACAAAGTCAGATGAAATTCTCTTTATATTCTTAAGAAGCACATGAATCAAAAAGCATTTGAAAGATGTTACTGTTCCTTTAGTCATTAACCACTTTGCACTTCAAACTAGGACTTTTCCTCCGAAAAGGAAACACTTCAACTTCTATGGGTGTATAATTTATCTCAGAACAGAACAGATTAAAAGCAGATATTGCCAAACTC
The DNA here is from genome assembly GCA_013397565.1 of Ptilonorhynchus violaceus. Taxonomy (NCBI): domain Eukaryota; kingdom Metazoa; phylum Chordata; class Aves; order Passeriformes; family Ptilonorhynchidae; genus Ptilonorhynchus; species Ptilonorhynchus violaceus. The sequence continues at coordinate 1,308,708 of VZRJ01005001.1, forward strand.
GACAAAGAGATGTCAAGGTACCCTGTAAAAAGAGAAAAAAAGGGTGTAGGAGGAGAAATAAAAGCAAGAAAATTATTTTACACTCAGAGATGCAAGCTCCTATTCAGAAAGCAGCTACGGTAGTCCAGCGCAAGGACACCCTGCCCATGATAGGGTGTTGAAGCTAGACGGTCTTTAAGGTCCCTTCCAATCTGAACCATTTAGGGATTCTACTCAGGGGCTCAGTCATTGGGATAACTCCAATCACCTACCATTTGATAAGTTTTGATCAGTGTTACTCAGACTTCACAGAAAGGCAACAGATCATTCATTCAGCACTGAATGAACAGAATAGGTAACACTGTTTCTACATAAATAATTCAAATGTATGATGAAAAATAACTTTAAATAGATTTATCACATCAATAATAACAAAAACAGGCCATGACTCAGACCATGTGATCTTGCTACTTGAAATTACTCGAATTCTAATCATTATACTGGGCTGAATCAAACATTAATTACACCAAAAGAGATTTTGTAGTAGAGAAACGAAAACTAGAAAGCTGTTTTAAAGCTAGAGGACAACACTTAAGTCAAACTCTCACCAACAACCTTGTAAGTAAGCTGAAACTAAGTGAGCTAACTCACTTTGTCTTCAAAAAGAATGTCATCATTTTGGGGTCATACTAATGATATTGTTTATTTGGAGAATCAGAATCAGGTTTGCATAATGAATCTCAATGGTGGCTTTAGACTATCATTTTAAAAACTCACACATGCGTCTTCCTATCATGTATAACGAACACTGGAAAAGTGTAGTTAACACAAACAAACAAAAGAAATAAAGAAAGAAGGAATGTCAAGACCCAGTAAATTTAAAGAACTCTATAGCTTTTGTGTTAACAGGCCTAACTTGTGATTCTTTAAAAAAAAATTAGCATCTGTCAATCTGTCAGTGTTCCGTCATCAAGCCAATTATTTCCTAATCGAAAAGAGCAAAATAAAAATGCCAACATACTCCCATCAATTCCTCTCCACCTTTAAGTCACACACACAAAACACCCACGTATGCCAGTTCCAGAGATGTTTAGCTCTGGAGGAAATGTTAGGTATTTTCATAGTAGAAACTGACCACAGCTTTTCACAACAAACATAATATCGTCCTTGTAAAAGATGACATTCAAAGCATTTCCTATAGATATGAAATTTAAATATTTAAAGAATGTGTTCAAAACCCTGCAGGTAATGACTTCGTGTACAACAGTTATTACCAAAGTACCTTGTTGCTGTTCCTCCTCTTCTTCACTTGACGAAGCCAAATAAGCTTGAAAATCCATGTCAAGAAGCTCCTCTTTGTTAAAAGTTCTGCTGAGTGATGTTACTCGTTCGTGATCTGTCTCATCCCATGTGATATCTACCTTAAAAATAAGAATGCCAGTTGTAGAAGCTGGAACACTAAAACTAAACATTGTAATGCTGTCTTTTTAGGGAAAAGTATTTTACACCTTCCATTTAAGACACAATATAAACCTGTTAGTAATGCTCTCTTACAATAACTCGCTATTATAATCATTTAGTAACATAAATTTAATTATAACTTCCTGGAATTTATTCTACAGTCAGTTTCAATGAGTCTGAGCTACAAGAAAGACTGAAGAAATGTCCTCATGCACTGAAGGGTTCTGTAACAGCAGGTCACAGAACACAAAACCTCTGTAAGCCAAATCTCCTTTGAGGCAGCAGCTACTGATGTTGAAGCAGCCACCAACTCCTCTCTTTTCCTCTTCCACCAGCAGCTCACTGCTGGAATCACATACGGACTGCAATGGGGACAATGAAAGAGTTTGCACAACTGCACCCTCAACCAGAACGTGAAACAGAACTGACTGAAAAATGATCCAGCAGAAAGCACTTATTTCTCAACTAATCACTTCTCCAACCTGGTTCTCTTCATGGCCAGATGGAAATTTTGACTGTCAGGAAGACAGAGTAGGAATGAATCGCTACAAGGAGGGTAAACAACTGTTCAAGCCTGGCACTACCACCAAAAGGCTCTTACCGATTTATACACTAACATCCATTTTAGGCAAATTAAAAGATTTAACTGCAAATAATAAAGTAATTTCATGTGCAACTTGTCATAGGGATATAATGAGGTCAAAATCCAGTATTTAATTTGTAACAGAGAAGCCCAATCTCTTTTAAAATCCAAACCAGCATTGCAACTTGCGGGCCTGTAACATGCTTAAATCTTTTAATACGTTTGATGTCTTTATTTTGAAATGGTGGAGATAATCAGGAATCTTTTCCCCAGTATATATATCATTTACAAGCTGACAGCACAACTAAACAAATTCGAAAACCATTACAAAAACACTGTAAAGATACCTTTGATGTTCCCATAGCAGCAGATGTGAAGTACTTCGGCTTATAAGCAGCTATGTTCACTTCTGAGGCTACATCTTTTGGCTTATCATCAAATGTAACATTATCTGGAATAAATCTTAAAGGCAAATAAAACATATAATTCTTCAAATACATTGGGAAATTGCATAGTATAAACAGTCTAAGCTTTTCATGAGTATGGCACATCAGCATGAAAGAATTAGCTAAAATAAAAAGTGGGTAAGCCTGAAAAAAGAACAAAAGAAATGGACAAGCACTCTACACATGCAAGATTCTAAGCTTCTGTGCAGCTATTCCACAGGCTTGCAGTGTATAACAACACCCTGTTTGGGAAGTATTTCAATTTTCAGCCTGGTATAAACAGGGGCAAGGGTGTTTTTTTTTGGGTTGTTTTCCTTAAGAGTCATCTTTTCTGAAAGTTTAATATTAAAAATTTAAAAGAAACGAAGTGAATAAAATAGGATTTGGAAGCAGATAAATAAGAAATTTCAAAACCCTTTAGGAAAGCCTGGTACATCTCGAAAATTGTAATTAGTAAGGAAATAAAAAGACCAAAGTCACGGGGAAAAATTGAAGAACTTAGTTTTAAAAAACCAAACCCCTTGGTATACTACATAAGAAATTGCTTGTGATTTTTTTAAAATCATTGCAAATGTAATCTGATAAACACTATTCAACATGAAAATTTAACAAAACAGAAGATTAGGAAAATCATTGGAGAATTCCAAACAGCTGTGTCTGTTGTAAAACATTATCTGTGTTTAAAATTATGAAAAGTTACATGTTGACTTGGCAAAGATGTCTTTTCCAAAATTATTCAAAGCAAATTAACTAAGTTCCTCTAGAAAATGATGCAAAGCAATAAACCTTTAACTTTCACTGACTTCCAAGAGTGCCCATAACACAGGCCCCAGCAGACAAACAGGGGTCTTTTTACGATTTCATGATATCACAACTTTTTACGGTTTAGTAACTTTTCTGCCCAGACTGAAAGGGTTTTTTTGCAACAAAAGAAAATACTACCAATAAAGCAAACCATGACTTCCCCAAACATGACTTTTGAAATATCAGAGCATCCAGCTCATTCACAAGGGCTAACATATCTATTGCAGCTTCATGACAACAGCAGCAATAATCCTGCCCTGTGGTAAGGAATCCCAAAAAAGAGCCACTTCTAGACCCTTCGGGAAAGAAAAGAGAAAAAGAAAAAGGCAACAGTGTGTTGTTTTGTTTCTTTTTATAAGTCCTATCACTTTACTTAATTGTACCAAAAGCTTGAAGATGCAACCAGAACGTTTTAGGTGGCTTTTCTGAAAATCTCTGTATGCAGAGATCCTTTCACACTTCCCATATTACAATAAAAATGGTCAAAAAGAAGAAACAAAGGGAAATCTAACAACTCAATGAATGCCCAATTTATCTTCATATCTCATTTTGGTTACAGAATAAAATCAATATAGTTTACTCCAAATTATATGAACTGCCTTTAATTCACCTTCCTGGCCCAACACATAAAAACATCACCAGTCAAGTTACCTCAGGTCTATGAAAGAACAGCTACTTTCAAATTCCAGCCCATCACATTCCTCATAAACTTTATTGGCTGTTTCAGGAGAATCACATTCTACAACTGCATAGAAGTATTTCAGTCGCTTAAACTGGTATTCCCGCAGTTTTTCCCTATAAATCCTGCAAAAGTGGAGAAAAGATCACAGCCAGGTGAGCTGGCTTTAACAACTTTTTATCTGCAAAGTATTTTAATTCAACTCATTAAAAACATGCACCAATCACTCTCCTAATCTTACAAGATTAGATGTTAAACAGCACAAAGTTCAGCAAAAACAGTACAAACAGTATTCAGTTCTGCTCAAGTAAAAAGACTGTTTCACACAGTTTTATTAAGCGTAAAGTTTGTGTATGACTGTTGAAAGATCACAGGGATGAGGTCCTGTGAAGCTGAAGGGCACACGCACAGGTATCACTGAGGTACTTCTGGGATATCTGGATTTCTGTTTGTTGGATTCCAGGTGCTTTCAAGCCCACTGAGCAGTAAATCTAACACTTCGGGATGCACCTTGATGCATACAGTGAAGGGGACCTCAGAACATGCTCTGAGTCCATCTTACACTCCACTGATGCACTAGAGACTGTCTTCAAAGGGATCTGCCCTTATTTTAGAAGCATCCAGATTTTCTAAATACAGGGCAGTCCAGCAGATGTATTATACAAATACGGCCCCAGTCAGGCTGCCAAACATCTGGAAATTCTGGAAAAATATAAAAGCAAAACCTTTAACAAAAGTTTTTTAAAAAGACATGCTTGAAGAAGCCAGGACAACGGTAGGACTGAGGAGCTCAGCCTAGTAAGCCAGGGCTGCTGCTGGTGCCACTCAAGAAATCTCAGTCTGGGAATTCTTGGACTAAGTTAAGGTCCCTGTTGATTCACAGACAAGAAATCTGACAGTGAGCACCAAAGGGAGTTTACTGCACCAATGGCAATTTGCAGAGGAGAAATCCCGTGTTAAGCACCCCATGCATTTGTTCCATTGATTATTCCAATCAGCTACACCATAAAATTTTGAACTCACATCAACAAGCAAATCTTCTCAAGTTTCACCGTAATGCATTTATTAAATGCTCTGATAATGAACCAGTGCCAGTTGTAAAACAACCCTGGAAAAAACCTAAAAAATTAAGGTGTCCACAGGAGACTTCTACATGTGAAGTCTTGAAAACAGGAGTTGATTGGGATTTTCACTAAGAATTGAACATATTACATCTCTCATTTGTAGAGAAAATTAAAATTAATACCCATCATCCTCTGTGGTATTCTCTGGAAGATCGAACAGTTCCACAGGTCCTTTTTGTTCTTCCTCTTTCATTCTTTCTTTTCCAAACTCTGAAGGATAAATCTACAAACACAACAACACAAAACCAAATTTTTAACTGTGACATAATGTACACCAACTAAGAAATAATATCTCTCCAGGCTTTTAGACTTTATGTTTTTTATTTAAAATCACTTAAGGGATTAATTCCATAAGCTTTAATATCTTCCTAATTTTAATGTATGGAAAAGACAGTAGAATAACCAAACTGCCTGCTAGGAATTTTGAGACAGATGAAGAACAACAGGAACCCTGACTTTATTCATTCTACTGTGGCCCTTTTCAGAGAGAGGCATCTGATTAACATTTCTCAGGGAGCTGAGGCAGACAATAATAATGGAAAAATATAACTTAATTGACCAGAATGCAACCAATTTATTAATAACTTAAAAGTGGTGAAAAACAATGTGTTGTGCAAGGGTAAGAGGAGTTGGAATCCACTTAGAAATAGGTCTAAGGTTGGGTTATCTACCATAAAGACACCTGAAAATAAAACTAATCAAGGAAATGTAGTCTCCTTCTACTAGAATTGAGAACTTCACTATTAGTTTCAGAAAACCAGCACTCAGAGCCAACTTCATAAACACAAGAAGTCAATGGCTTTGGCCTCTAACTCTACTAAATACATGTCCATTACTGAAAAGCAGCAGGTTTATTTCTATCCCAGCAAGTTAAATTGCAACACAATTTCTCTTTTAACACATTAATATCCCTTTTGGTTCTCCACAGAATTGTCTTCTTATTTTGTAGTCTATTTTGTTTTCACAGTAAAAGTCAGTACTCCTTTTAGAAATAAGGTATTACCTTAACAGAAAACACTGTTCCTCCTTTGGGCGTGAAAGATTTAAATAGGGCCAGCAAATCCTTAGCCTTCAACCTATCCCAATCCATATTACAAACTGCCAATCTGCTTGTAATCTGAAAAAAAAAGAACATAAAATTCATAGGTTTAATTCTTGACTACTGTGGGGAATACACAATTCTCTAGCAGAACTCAGTGGTAAAAATCAAAGTCAGCAGTAAACTTTGCTGAAAAAAATAAAAGCAGCATTGTCCTCATGACTTTTTATCACTTAAACTAGCAAAGATCAGAAGCAGCAATTACCAGAGGAGATAAAAAGGACATAAATAGTGAAGTACCACAGAATGGACTGCACCAATCACAGATTTAGAACGGCAGCGACAACATCATCACTTAGGATTTTGTTCTCATCAAATGTTGTTAGTCACAGTAGCAACCACTACCACTGTACTGTGACAGCACTAGAGCACTGTGATTTCTTATACACAAATTGTGCTAGTTGTAAAGTCATATTTCACTGTCTAATGATGTCTTAATTTCTAAAAGTGTGAGTTAAATAACTAAATTTTTAAAAAGTGAAAAAATTAGTGAACAAAAGCAGTACTATTTAAATTCTGGAACTTCTGAAAGGCTCAATTTTGTTTGTTCTTTCACTTGTAGACAGCTTATCTATAGGTATAGGTAAGTCTGCTTAGGGGGAAGAGGAGATACCAGTGAAAACTGCAAGTCTCTCATTGTCAGACAATTTCATCATCACTTGCATTCTGTCACTAAAAGGCTGAAAAACTTTTACGAAAAATACTTCCCCAAACTATTCCATAGATGAAGGTCTGTAATGAACTCACAACATTTCTGAGTTTGTCATGTAGCAACTTCTCACACGCAAAGCATTGTTACCTCGTCTCCACGAGGCGCATCTTTATCCAGCTCGCGCCACGAATGTTCAATCTCTGGCTCCTTTGGAAACAGCTCGTTTAAATCCTCATCATCTTCTGAGCTCGTTTCAATGTTCCCTATGCCTCTAGCTAGATCAGGCCCACTATCACTTCCTTCATCATCTTCTGAATCACTGTCATCTTCACTCATTTCCTCATCATCTTCTGGCTCCTCTTCCTCACCTGTTTCCCCACCATCTTCTGGCTCCTCTTCTTCCGATTCTGCCTCCTCGCTTGCAGAAGTTTCTTCCTCTTTTACACTTTGATCACAGGTGTCTGAGCACAGAAAGATAAATATTAGATACCTATTTTTATGTTGGAATTACATATGATCCTTTACAAAAAAGGAAACTTCAGGGTTTTTTCATACCTATTTACAGGACATCCTGAAAGGTGTAACAATGCAGGAACAAATAGCAGAAAACATCACTGCTGTCTCTTTTGTTTGTCTAGTCTAGTCTAACCTAATTTAATTGCTCTTTAGGCCCACAATTGTATTATCAATCTCAACTGTAATGAAATATTCTGCTATTTTATTTATATTACAAAATCAACAGGTAGAAATCAGATTTTAATAATGGAGGCTATACACAAGCAAAAGCAATATAAATAAAGTTTTTCTTCAAGTTACCTGTTCTCTCTAATCCTCTCTAATATTAATGGCTCAATGCTGCCATCTTTACACTTTCAGTCTACAAGTTGAGATGTGCCTTCATGGTATCAGTTCATATATTTGCTGTTCAGTTTAATAAATACAGCACTGTACAAGCTGTTATAAATTGTACTTTCCTAACTAACCAACAACTTCAATTCCATCAATTAAAAGGACTGGGATGTTCACAATCTTACTGAAGAATCAGAACGGATTCTATACAGAGCTGACCAACTCCAATCCTTCAGCAGCACTGAATCTGAGTCAGTCAGCTATTTTATAATTGATCTTGCAAAATATCTTCCATGGATTAAAAAAAAAGCAACAACATCCAAATAAACACAGCTGAATTCCCCTTCTTATTTGATCAACTAACCTGATTCTTTTATTTTCCCTCCTAGAGAGTGGTCCCTCCTGGGAGCTTTAACTGATTTAGTACCACTTGCTTGTGAAGACTTTTCCTTGTTTTGAACTGAAATGGATCTTCCTCCTGATGCACCTCCTTGCTTGTTTTCCCCTTTGGGTAAAACGCCCTTGTTTCCCTGAGAGTGATCAACTTTCGCTGCAGTTTTCTGTGAGTCCTCTTTCAAGCTGAACTTAGATTGCTTTTTTTGTCCTTCTTTCTTAAGGTCATTTAGTTTTGTCACTGCTTCACATGTTTGGTCCGCCCCTTGCTTGTTTATTTTGCTCTCCTCCTTTGGGAGACCACCAGCAACGGCCTTTGCAGAATCCGCTTCTCCTTTACCTTTCTTCTTTTTTTTTTTCTTTACAGTGACTTCTTTACTATCACTTTCTGAAAGATCAGAGTCAGATTCCGACAAGGCATAGAACTTCCTGAGGTTCTCTGTAGAGGTGTAGTTAACAGGGCGGCCTCTTTTATCCACTGTGTATCTCAGCTTAAACTTCTTGTCATGAAACATCGCTCGGAATCGTTTGTCAATCTTCACTTTACGTTCTTTCTCAGGCATCTCCCAAAACCTGGGATCCCTTGCGACGCAGCTGAACCGGCCATCGCTCAGTATTTCCTCTTGTGATGACATTTTTGATGCTGCTGAAGACTTGGACATCTACAATATGGAAAAAACACAATCATTTCTGATTAAAAAAACCAAACCGATTAACAGAGATTTAGATACGTAACTAAAAAAAACAAGGATTAAACAAAGCTGAATTTCTAAACTATGCCTAAAATGTTCTTTCTAAAAGCCCATATGGTAATTCCATAGCATCATCTGGTTGGAAGGGACCTCAAGGATCATCTGTCCCAACATTTCTTGGCAAAAGCATGGTATATACAGGATGGCCCAGCACTCTGTCCAGCCAAATCTTGTAAGTGGGAATCCACCACTTCCCCAGAAAGATTATTCCAATGGCTGAAAATTTTCCTATTGTGTCTGAATGGAATCCCCCAGGAATAATTTCTATCCATTACCCCTTGTCTTTTGCTTGTGACTCCTTGTAAAAAGAAAGTCTCCAGCTTCTCTGTAGCACTCTTTGAATACCGGAACATGGGGATAAGGTCTCCGCTGAGCTTTCTTTCCTCAAGGCTGAACAAACCCAGCTCTCTCAGCCTTTCCTCACATGGGAGCTTCCCAGTCCTTTCGTCATCCTTGTGACCCTTCTCTGGACCCTCTCCAGCCTGTCCACATCTTTTTGTATGGCAGGGACCAAAACTGAACACAGAATTCCAGATGTGACCTGACAAGCACCAAGTGGGATAACAACTTGTTTATCTCTGCTGGTGATGTCTGGTTGATGAAATCCAGCACTCTGTCAGCTTTGCTGCAGCAGCAGAGTTAAACAAGTCACAAATACTCCTGTACCTACCACAGTCTCAGCCACAAATCTTTGCTTTGCTGGCTGTGCTGGCAGCCCAGAAACCTCCTGTGCCCTGGCCTGCATCCAAAGCCCCATGGGCAGCAGGGAAGGGGGAATTCTGCCCCACTGCCCTGCTCTGGCAAGACCCCACCTGCAGTGCTATGTCCAGCTCTGGGGTGCCCAGCACAAGAACGACATGGACCTGTTGGAGTGTTGGTGGGAGATCACCAAGGTGATCAGATGGATGGAGCAGCTCTCCTTGAGGAAAGGCTGAGAGAATTGGGATTGCTCAGCTTGGAAAAGAGAAGGCTCAGGGGCGACCTACTTGCAGCCTTCCAGTACCCGAAGGGAGCCTACAAGAAACATGAAAAGGATTTACAAGGGTCTGGAGTGACAGGACAAGGGTGAATAGCTTCAAACTAACAGAGGGTAGGTTTAGATTCGATATGATGGAAAAGTTTTTCACTGTGAGGGTGGTGAGACACTGGAACAGGTTGCCCAGAGAAGCTGTGGATGCCTCATCCCTGGAGTGTTCAAGGCCAGGCTGGATGGAGCTCTGAGCAACCTGGTCTAGTGGAAGGTGTCCCGGCCCATGTCAGAGAGTTTGGAACGAAATGATACTTTAGATCCCTTCCGACCCAGGCCACAACATGATTGTACGATAACGGATACACCAAGAGCCACATGGGCTGCCGCCACATCCCTCTGTAACTCCCACCAGACCCACACACGGCACGTTTGGAGACTTCAGCCCGCTGCCCACCGCAACGGCGGCCCATCAGCAGCACCAGGTGCGTCTAGACGGCTGCAGCCCCCGCACCCGCTCCCTCCCCGAGCCCAGCGACGGCCGCGGCCGCAGGGAGGAGCCGAGAAGAAGCCTCGCTCGCACCGACCGTGCCCAGTGTCCGCCGCTCCCTCACGGCGCCGACCGCCCGCTCCACGCCGCCACCGCACCACCACTTCCGGCGGCGCTACGGCAGCCGCGGCGGGACACGTCTGCCCCGCTCCTGCGGCGCATGCGCAGGAGCCGTGCGGGGCCGAGCTGATGAGGGGCCTGGCGCGCCCGGCGCTGAGGGCGCGATGGTGCTGCCGGCTTTGGGCGCTGTCGGCGCGGGCCGCCGCCGCTGCTCCTTCTCCTCGTTCCCCCGCCGGAGCCTCGCCGGGCTCGGGTGCGCTGAACCCGTTCGACCGGCGGCTGAAGCGGAAGCAGAAGAACTGGGCGGCGCTGCAGGCCGAGCCCGCCAAGTGCGATTACCTGCGGGAGGAGGTGGGGAGCACCGGGGGCTGGTGCGGTCACCTCGGGTGCTGTGGCCAGTTCTGCGCCCCTTAGTTCAGGGAGGACACTGAGGGAAGGGAGCGGGTCCAGAGAAGGGCAGCAGAGCTGGTGAAGGGCCTGGAGCACGAGTGCTATGAGGGGCGGCTGGGGGAGCTAGGGGTGTTCAGCCTGGAGAAAAGGAGGCTCAGGGCGGACCTTTTCACTCTCTGCAACTGCCTGACGGGAGGGTGCAGCCAGGTAAGGGTCGGGCTCTGCAGGTTGGGGGGACATAGCTGCTCTAGGGGAAGCTTAGCTTGAACATTAGGAGTTTCTTCACAGAAAGGCTGATTAGACATTGGAAAGGGCTGCCCAGGCAGGTGGTAGAGTAACCGTCCCTGGAGGTGTTAAAGGAAAGACTGGACGTGGCAGTCAGTGCCATGTCGTAGTTCACAAGGTGGCGTTTGGTCATGGGTTGGATTCGATGATCTCAGAGGTCTTTTCCAGCCTCATTGATCTTGTGATTCTGACCGCCGGCTCTCCTCCCAGGTCGGCGGCAGGATCGCGGACAGGGTGTTTGACATCACCAGGTGAGCCCCGCTGTGTCCCGCACCCTCCCTTCATCTCCAGGGGACGGGACGGGACGGGACGGGACCCGTGGGGAGAACCGCTGGATGGCGAGTGCCTTTCCCCGGGGTACCACGGAAGGATGCTCGATGGGCTGAATTCAATAAGGCCCTTAGAGATTACCTTAGAGATTATGAATCTTGATATAGTCTAAAATTAAAAATATTTTAAGACTTGCTTATGTTCTGCGTTGCTAATCTTATCCTTTAGAACGTTTCCTCTTGCTTTGGATGTTGGCTCTGGAAGAGGTTACATAGCTCAGCACTTAACCAAGGTACTGTCTCTTCATACTTAAAAGAAGTTCATATGTGCCCTCCGTTTCACGTAGGGCTCTGTTGCAACTTAGAACAATCCTCTGAGTCTTGATGAGGTAAATCTTCCCCCCCGCTCTGTCCCCATACCTGTAGTTACAGTTCAAGCTGTGCATTATGCAGGCTGTTCTTAAGTTACTGCCACTGAAACCTTGCAAGGGAAGTTATCTGTTATATGCAGTTAACTTTAGTTTTGAGTAGGAATATGCATGTTTTTGGTGAATCCATTGGATACAGTTGTTAAAGAGAGGTGTCATTATGGAGACTTTGAAACATTTAACAGTTTAGCCTTCATGAACTACACTGTAAGTAAAGGTGCTTCCTTGGCTGTTAATCCATGTTTTATATATAACTGAATGTATGCCTAAAATTAAAGAATGTAGTTTTTGTCACCACCTCTGCCTCAGCTTTTCTCCCTGCAAGCAGGCGCCATGTTGGGTGGGGAAAAATGCTTTCTGTTTTATGTAAGGCTTTTATCAAGAGTTGAAAATACTCTTTCTAACTTCTTATAAATAGATGCAAGTGCCAGAAAATGATTTATGTCCACTAACAAAACAATTTAAATATTTAAATGACTTTTAAAATTTTATTTCAGGAAACAGTTGAAAAACTTATTCAAGTTGATATCGCAGAGAATGCTTTAGTAAGTAGCTTTTTGAATGCTTAAGTGCTTCAATTCTCTACTACAGGAAAGCAAAAGAAGTGAGTTTCTGATGAGTTGTTTCTCTTCTAACCCAACATTAGAAAAATGCTATAGAATCTGAAATCCCTACGGTCAAGGTTGTAGCTGATGAGGAATTCCTCCCTTTCAAAGAAGATACATTTGATCTTGTTGTTAGCAGCTTAAGGTATGTATTAATAATTTATTTATTTGTTTTGTTTAAGTTGCTAAATAATGTTTAAGAAAATAAATCCAACAAAGATTATTAGTCCATTAAAAAGCAGTCAGAAATGTACTTGCATAGTTAATATGAGCATCCATTAGGAAAAACTGCTGTCCTGGTGATTCTTCCTGGTTTGTTTGTTTATTTTCCTTCAAGACACTTGTAGCTTCTCTCTTTCCTGCATTTTGACAAATAAAATGGACTTGCATTTTCTCAACAAAAAAAAGAAAGAAAAAAAGAAAATCACTATGTGTGTGAACTTTTGTTCTAGTTTAGTATCACTTTTAAGCAGGTGCTTCAGCACGGTTGCAGCTTGAGAAACCAGTTTGTAGCTTTGGCTCCTAAAACTTAGTTAATTAAATAGTTACTTGCGTTCCCTAAATGTGGTTTAATATGCAATTATTAAATGTATGCTTCTGTTATTTCAGTTTACATTGGGTGAATGACCTTCCTAAAGCTTTTAAAGAGGTAAGAAATTGGTTTTTAATACTGTAAGTCAACACCTGCCACTACTTGCATTGAGAACACTCTGTATTTCCAGCTCTTCTTTAAATAAGAGGCACAGAATAGCTCATGTTGCACACAAGTATTTTTTGCAATATTTTTGACAGTTTGAGGAGCGTCCGTTGCTATTGCTACTAATTTGCTCCCTCAAATCAATTTGGAATAAATAACTGAAACAACATGTTTGTATAATATTTTGGAATCTCAGCAGCTGAGATTGTGGTAACAAGTGTCACCTGAGGCAATGCCATTGATTTTTATTGTAGTTAGCTCTTGCTACTCGTAGTACAGTACTACGCTTCTTCAGAATTGCTTTATGTCTCAGCTGTTTATTTTGTAATACAGCTTTGATCAGAGGCTTTTTGATTTTGAAATGAAGCAAATACTTACTGAGGACAGAAAAGATTTTTTTTTTTTCAGTAACAGTTTATTTTAGATTATACCTGCGGGAAAGAGCTGAACTAAACTTGAGTCAAATCAAAAGCATGGAGCAAGAACAAGGAATGCTTTTAACCAGTTTGCTATTTTGTAATTTATTTCGAATTGATTGGTCATTAGTGATCAAAAACATGGAGTCAAATCAAAAACATAGAGTGAGAACAAGGAATGCTTTTAACCAGTTTGCTATTTTGTAATTTATTTCGAATTGATTGATCATTACAGTGTTACTCTATCACGTGTTGGTAGTAATAGGTCTACCCTACTGTTATTGAAATAATAAAAATCAATTGAAATGCCTTCAGTACTGAAATACTTGGAAATAAATACACACTTTTTGCTGGCATTTATGTGTTCTGTAGAGTGTCAAATGTATTTTCTCCCACAATAAATATAACTGACACATTATGATGTCTCACAAAGGGAAGGAGCTGGATTAAGGAAGCTAGGGAAGGAGCTTGGCCACTTTCATAATTTCCTATGTTGGTATTACTGTCTTTACTGTCTTTAACTAGTGGAAACTGCCTTTAACTGCCTAATATTCTTCCCTGTCAGTTACAGGCTTTTTTTTTTTACTAGCAGGGACAAGGTAGCTTGATTACTACTTAATTTATAAGCTACTGAAAATATTTTTGTTTCAAAAGTTGGAAGCTTTTGCTGTCTTGCTAGCCTGATTATATAGTAAGGCTCTTCTGGATATCTAAACCAGGGATCATTGCCAATTCTTAAGGAAACAAGAAAGCATGAATTTATTGGCCTTCTCACTAGGAAGGGGACTAGGACTTAGGAGACAAGAAAGCAATGTGGCAGCTTTAGTGTTGGAGATACGATATTGCTGTTCTGGCAAGTTAATAAGTAATAGTAGACATAATAAAAATTGCATTACTGTATTGTCTCTCAGAAGTGCAAAGATCACTACTGGATACTAAGGCCTCCATTTCTCTTAAATCAAGCCATTAAAAAGTGCTTTTGCTGCTCTCAGAAAGTAAAAGTAAGCAGTAGCTATATTAATCTACTCTGTTTTTAGGAGTAAATTAATTGAGACTATTGTTTCAGGAGTATCCTGCTGAAAATAGTTTTACCCTCAATTTCTACAGTTTGTTCTGTGTTTCCTGACTCTAATTTCTGAGGATTCACTCTTTCTTAAAAATAAAAAATAGTCTTTCTTTGGACAGAATATTTGTTTGCAGTGTTACTAGAAGCTGTGACACAGCTTGCTGTGTGGAACATGGCCAGTATTAAAAGTCTGTTACAGCTGTTATGATTGCTTTTGAGTTCATTAGGAAAAAAGTCTTAGGACCACTTAAGCTAAATGTAAAAACCCATGAAATGTGTGTTCCTGTGTTTTAGATTCACCAAGTTCTTAAGCCAGATGGAGTGTTCATCGGAGCCATGTTTGGGGGAGACACTCTGTATGAGCTCCGCTGCTCTTTGCAGCTGGCAGAGCTGGAGAGGGAAGGGGGATTCTCTCCCCACGTGTCGCCCTTCACTGCCGTTGCCGATTTGGGACATCTGCTGTCCAGGGCTGGCTTTAACACCCTGACTGTGGTAATTATAAATAAGAGAACAATCAGGCAGAACGATCCAGAACGTCAGAGCTGCTGGAATATAAAAATCCCTGTTTACTGATGCGTTAATAACATACTGCTTCCTTCTGCGTGTTCTGCACCTTGTTGAATAGGCTGCTGAAATAGCTTGGACTGCCACTGGTTTTGGCTCTGTGGTGATTAATGGAACCAACTGAAGCGTATCTTTGGCTCATGGCCCAACAGAATTTGGATGGTCTTCTTGGAGAAATGTCAGAGAAATGTTAGACCTGCATGAAAAAGCTTTAGACACTTGCTCTTTCTTCTAAAACCAAGAAGAAAATAATGGCATTTAAATTAAAATTTGATTGCATTTGGGCTACTAAGCAAAACTTTTTAGAAATGGTAAAACAGTACATTCTTCTTAGAAGTACATGATTTGAGCAGAAGAGGCAGATGAATAGAATCGTAGAATGGTTTGGGTTGGAAGGGACTTCAAAGATCATCTAATTCCAACCCTCCTGCTATGGGCTGGGAATAGTTTGTTAGTACAACAAACTGAAGGTTGACATGATGCTGTTGATTTAGCTTGATCTGCTCTAACGCTGAGCTTCTCAATCCTTTTAGGATACTGATGAAATCCAAGTCAACTACCCAGGGTTGTTTGAGGTTATGGAAGACTTGCAAGGCAAGTATATTCTTTGTGGAAACAGAATTGTTTTCTGTATCAGTGGTGCAGAAACACTGTGTGTTTCTTAACTCCAAATCATAGAATCATTTGGGTTGGAAAGAACCTTTAAAGGCCATCTAGTCCAACTCCCCTGCAGTGAGCGGAGACATCTTGAACTAGATCAGGTTGCTCAGAGCTTCATCCAACCTGGTCTTGAATGTTTCCAGGTATGGGGCATCCACTACCTCTCTGAGCAACCTGTGCCAGTGTTTAACCATCTTCATCACAAAAATTTTCTTTTTTTAAAAAAGATGAATAGATCTTACTGCAACAGGGGAAGCATTTGTTTTTTTTCCTGTTATCTAGTGAGTCAGGAGATTATGCCCGTCAGGAGATTTATGTTGGGAAGCATAAATCAAAGATTTGCTGCTTCGTGGCCTGCTGTGAATGTTCTGCTTTCCTGGGATTCCTGTTCTGAGCCTGTTCAGTGTAAGGTGCAGAAAAGCCCTCAGTATCCCACATACTGACTTTTCCTGTGAGCCTTTCTAATTACCAGGGCATTCAGCAAACTGCTTTGGAAAGAGAATAAATATATCCTTAATTCAGAGCCTGCTGAGGAGCAACAAACAATTAAGTAACAATTTTGTTAATATTCTGATTGCATTTGTCATGGATTGTAAAGCAGTCACTCACATGCAGTCTGTTGTTACTGACAGCAACTCAGGGCATTTCTTATCTGAATCAGCTGCTGTTTGGAGTAATTCCTTAATGAAAAGGCAAGATTTATTCTCAGCAGAAACGTTCAGATGCACTAAGTGATTAAAGAGAATAGAACTGTGGTTATTTTATTTTGTATTTTAAATCTCTTGCGATGGTAATTTTAATGATTATCTGTTAAAAAAATATGGTGATATGTCTGAATAAACACTTTCTACTCATTCTTACGAGAAGTTATACTAGAAAGCTTAAGCGTTTGAAGACTCAGGCTGAAGAAGTAATAATTTGAAATGATTCCTAGCAATGCAAGCTGTAAATTGCAAAGCATTGCAATTAAAAGTTTTGTACTCTTACACATAAGATACTCACCTAATGATTTGTGGCATGTTCTCTCTTACAGTGAGGTGCAGAGGATTCTGTACTTACTCTGGTTTAGTAAGAATCTGTCCTTAGTGCATGACGCTTAACTCATGACATATGCTGTATCTTCTTTTTCTTAAAGCTAAAACATATTTTTAGGTATGGGGGAGAGTAATTGCTCTTGGAATAGAAAACCTCTGCTACACAGGGAGACAATGCTGGCAGCTGCTGCAATATACCAAGGTCAGTGTTTGAGAGGTAATGAGTTCATCTGAAATGACTTCAAGAACATTTTTCTGTGTCTTTTTCTATGACCTTTGTGTAAAAAAAACCCCAAAACAAACCCAGAGCAAAACCAAAAACCCCAAACACTTCAGAATAGAACAAAATGCCATTATCATAAGCTATTTTTAACCTTAATTATAATGCCAGGAACTGAACTATATTGATGCGCCAGTATGAGGTATTTTTATTGTCCCAAATCTTTCACCAGGAGCCATTATGATGAACATGTCACACTTAGTTCTGATGTTCTGAGAACGAAGTGTTTCCTAGGACTGACGTCCTGTGCACCTTTTCTCTCTCCCTTCCTGCCCTAACAGAAATGTACGGAAATAGCGATGGCTCAGTACCTGCCACGTTTCAGATCTACTACATGATTGGCTGGAAATACCATGAATCACAGGTAATGTCAAGCTGTCATTTTCTGTTTGAAGGTACTTTTTAAATAAGTGATGTTTTAATTTTTTTTACAAAACATTTTAACTTAAAATTAGCCCTAAATGTATTTTTTTTCTTCCATTTTTTTTTCCTTAGGCAAAACCAGCCCAGAGAGGTTCTGCAACAGTTTCATTTGGAGATCTGGCAAAAATAGAAGGACTTATTTCAAGAGGAAAAAAATAGTTGCTCATCAGAAATAATAATTGTCTTGAAACTTCTGTAGAACTTTAATTGCAGACAGTCTTCACTTGTGCTTATTTAGTGACAACATCCTGAAATGATAATAAAGTACACACAGCAGGGTTTTTTTGTACTGTGCCACAGCATCATCTGTGTAAAATGGTTCATTTTTTGTTTCTAGATAAATATTTGAGCAGCTTGCTCTCTCAAGTCTTTGAGAGAGCAACTGAACTCTCTGAATTTTTGATTAAATTACTATTTTCAAAAGTAATTTCTCTTCCAGCATTTCAGTATCACAGGCTACTCCAGGTAAGGTTTACAGTGTATTTTTGAATTATTTCTCAAGGATGGTAGATCATAATAAAGAATAGTGTATTATAAAAGTAAAGAATGGTGGCAGGTATATTTATAAGACATCCTATAAGAAAGACCACCAGTAAATACAAAGATCTAAATTATTATGATTTTTGTGGGTTGGAAAGTATGGGTAAAAAGTTACTGTAAGCATTGTTTGAGATTAGAATAATTAAAAGTGATACTTTATCTAAATATTAATTTAAAATTACATTTACACATTACTTTCCCCTTTTCTATGTCAGAGGCTAAAAATAAAAAGCAAGAAGTGTAACTTTCTTCTTAGCTGTGCCATGTGTCTGTCACTTTTCCTGTTTATAACTGCATTATCAGAAATTGATATTAATTACAAATATGGTCCATTAACATGAGGAGTTTAGAAAAAATGTCTGCCCACAGATTTTGCTTGATTGTAGAACTTACAGAGATGGGGAGAAACAAAAAGGATGAAGAACATATAAGCAAATATACAGTTCAGGAAGTTCTATCATAGTATCCGAGCGCTATATCAATACTGGTGGAACAAAAGCCATTTTAAGCTATTTTTCTAGGCTTTTTTAAGGTTATCCAGCAGGTGGAGTTTGACAGAACTTGAGTGGCACAAACTCAACAGGCCAGGAAGGCAGAAGCCTTCTTATCTGTGAGGCCCTGATTTGGGAGCTTATTTTATCTACCGGGCTTTGACTTCGAGTAAGAAATGGGCAGAAAAGGTTCATTGTGATAAGGAGGGCAGGAATATTCTGTCCTGCTTTTGCTTACAAGCCTAACTTGTAGTTCTTCAAGGGGAATGAGTTCATGTTTTGTTTTCCTTAGAAAAGAACAGTAATGCTCCTGGAAAAAGGGGGAGAGACTCCAAGTGGTCTCATAACCTTTAGAGCCCTCTAAAGATGAAATCTAAAGCAACAGCTTGTTTCTGTGAAAGCCTCAATTTTTTTTAATACTACATCAGTGGACTCAATACAAGATACTGCATCTCTCTACAGGTCTTCTCTGGCTTATTTCCTTATTTCTGGGGGTATCTCTGGTTTCCCATATGTAAGTTTCTGTGAAGTTACGTGTCAAATTAATGTAACTTTATAAATTGTTTCTTTAGTAGGTTAATTTCCAGTGACTTGAGCTGGTGGTTGTGACTCAGATGTGTTAAGGGAATGAGGAGGTGGAATGTGCTGGGTAAATGTTAATTGGAGAAGTGCTCCTACTGTGCTCCTTTGAAGTACTGAAGTTATGGAGAAAAGGAAGGATTTCTGGTTCTTTGATTTCATATTTCATAGATGGCATACGTAAACAGAAAAGTGTTTTGGTAGTGGGGAGCATACCCTCTGAACAGGGAGAAATAGGTGAGTAGTTTTCCTCCTAGCATGTGAGGAAAAAAAGGTGTAGATATTCCATTAATTTGGAAAAGGGCTGGAGAGTAATAGAAGTAAGGAGTAATAAATATGGCATTGGAGCAATGTGGGTTGAAATTAGGGGACGTGTAACAGGCAGGCAAGGTGCTCATTTCCCTGGCTGACTGTGTTTGAATAACTGCCTTTTGTGTGGGTTTTTAACTGCAATTACAGGGTTTTTTTCTGTAGTATGTATTCTTGGAATTCTAGGTTACTCTGGTTTCTACTAGTTGCTTGAATAAGTGACTTTGAAAACACCTAGTTTGCTGTGAACAGACGTTTTTGTCACATAAGGCTCTGTTTCATTTTAATTCTTTTTCAGGTTTAAGTCTTTATGGCTTTCTAAGATTGTAATGAAGAAGAATGTGGTTGCCAGTTGCTAGCCTAGTACTTTCAGTGCATGCTAAGAGTCAGCTTTTCCAGAGTAAGTAACTTCTAAAAAGTAGTTGGGAAGGCGACATCTCTTGTAAGCTCAGTTAATTTAAAAAATCTTTATGTGTAGTACAGAATGTTTTTCTCCTGATTACAGAATAGTGAAAAAAGAATTTGAGGATATCATTATTTTGACTAATCAAAAGCTAGGAACCCATAAATAGAAATAAGTTTAAAAGAAGCATGTTTACACTTAATGAGCATGAATATTTTCATTTTAGGGTTTGAGTCACAGATCAGGGAGTATGCTTGGTCTGTATGTTTGATTACAAGATCCATCAATGTATAATTTTATTCAAGTCCGTTTAGGATAAAGGAGTGAGATCCTATACTTTGAAGACTGAGAATTTGTGAAGTTAAAACATGAGAGAGGATTCTTCATTACCTCTAATTTGGAAAAATGCCATCAGCAGAAGTACAGAAGTGAACCATACAAAATGAAATATAACTTTATTTCTTTACTCTGCTTAAAAAAGAAAGAACTATGAATGACACTTTTAATGTTTTTTAGATAAACTAAGAGCTAACACTGAACTCTCAGTTGCAGGGAGAGAAACACACCAAGCTTTTATACGGTGTTTAATTGGAATGTCCTGAAGCAAAAACCTGATCTCAGGGATTAAATTCATTACATCACCTTGTTTAAGAAACCACATTTAAGAAAGTTAGCATGCGTGTTAAACCCCTTAAATTTTTATTTGTCTAACCCAAGAACTTAATATCTGCTTTTCAAAGACATGATCTATTTTCACTCAGGTTTTGGAGCCCTTATTTTGGGGGAGTGCAATTATTGTAGTGTTTTGATTGGAATCAGTCTGAGTACTGAAGCAGACCTGTGTAGATAATGGTTTGATTTCCTGGGAATCTTGAGTGCCCTCAGATGAAGGAAAAGGAAGAAGAGAAGAAAAAAGAAAAATAAAAACATGAGATAGGTAAGTTTAGCCGAAGGCTACGTATCAGAGTGAAGCAGAAAACACTGAAGGAAGTGCATTTGCTGCTTGTAGGGGAAAACAACTCCTTGCTTACTTAAATCAAGTTAGAATTGAAGTGGTTTGTTGATTTATTGATAGTTTGTAATTGAACTGTTAGTCCATGAACTATACATGCAGGATTAATAGCAGCAATATAACAGATAAATGACTACTAGACCCTTACCACACCTTAGTAAACACCTTCACGTATCTAATCATGCTCCTGCAGCATCCCCTCCCCACCAAATCTGCAGGTCAGTGCTCACCTCTGTCCCTTTAACAGTATGAGCCCACCCTTCTAGGACTATGTTATCCTGTGTGCATCCATCATCTTTGGAGATGTGGGTGCTGTAGCTGCATTCTCACCTGGGCTGTTCCTATGACCCTCTAATCCACCCAACTGTTGGGGCAACACCCCAAAGGTGGCACCTTAGGAGTGGCCTGTGCATGTGCTCCTGTGCTCTCAGCCCACTCCCAGGGTAGGATATTCCCTCAGGCCACTGCAGAGCTTGAGGTGCCAGGGGGCACCTTCTTGGTGTCAGACTAGGTTTTCACTGTTTTTTTCTCACTGTTAAAAATAGTGCTTTTTGTATTTGATTTTTAAGCTGATTTTTCTTTCCCACCTGAGGTCTCTTGATGTCTGCCTGATTACTATTTCATGCAGTTGATGGTTGTCTTCATTTTCAGGTAATCTTAGCAGATCTTGAACAAACACCCTCTCAGTTTTGGATATTTTGTTCACACACATTGTGCTTCTATGTCTATCATAGCAGCTGATGTCATGTATTTTTTCCCACATTATACTCCATGTAAGTTTCCCCCCACTATTTGAAGCTGTTTTTTGGGATACAAGATGTATTGATAAAGGAAGAGACAAAGTCCTCAAAAAAAGATTGTTGCTGTTTAGAACCTTATTTTGCAGCAGTGAGTGATGAATACTGGCCAATCTCATTTGTCCTCAGTGTTCATGATAGGCCAGAATATATTAAAACTTAGAAGTTTTCTAATAATGCATGAAATAAGGAGGCTTCGTTGTTATCACACTAATAAATCCCAATTCGTGCATTTGTTTTTCTGCATTCTGCAGGGATTCCTTGCAATTTGTACAAGTTGAAGAGCAACTTGAATTTGAGATCTGCACATTAATGTGTGATTTCTCATTGATTTATTCTTTTAATTGGCACCCACAGTTTGTGTGAGTACACTAAGAAAACAGGTGTACAAACAAAGAATAAAACTGCCCTTGTAAGTTTACTGTGAAGGATTCCATACTTCTGATCAAATATAATTTCTGATTTCATGGATGACAGAACTACAGGGACAGAAATATGGCTACATTTCAGCTGGATATTTCAGCAGCCTTCCAGTACTAAAGGAGCTGCAAAAGAGCTGGTGAGAGACTTTTTAAGGGCATTTAGTGACAGGGGGTGATACCTTTAAACTGACAATGTGAGTTTAGGTTAAATAATAGGAAGAAATTCTTCCCTGTGAGGGTGGTGAGGCCCTGGAACAGGTTGCCCAGGGGAATTGTGGGTGCCCCATCCCTGGAGATATGTTCAAGGCCAGGTTGGATGACCCTTGGAGCAACCTGGTCTAGCAGCTGTCCCTGCCAATGGCAGAGGGCTTGAACAAGGTGAACTTTAACATTGCTCTCAACCCAAACCATTCTATGATCCTATGTATAAAATACCACCTTTTAGCCAAATTAACAACCTAAAAGAAGTTCCTATTTTACTCAATACATGCATTAGTTTAAATGGTTTGAATCCCTGACTTTAAATTTTTTACACCTAAAGTAAAGCCCCCTAATACTAAAATATGACTTACTCTGTGGAAAGACTAGTCAAAATGAACAATTTACTAAGGGAATCTACTGGGTAACAGGTCTAAGAAGTAGTAACTTCAAGTTTTGTTGGCGATGGAATTGTTGTACTCCCTGAGGTTTTTTTTTTTCTCCCTGGAATTTTTTTCTTCTGGAATTGTTTCCTTCCTAAACTGAGTCACTGATGGTTGTATGTAATACCCATTTTTTTTAGCCCTTCCATCATCTTGTCTCCACAAAGTGTGTACTGCTGTAGCATTCAGGTGCCAGGAGCATCAGTTCTTACTGAAAACTACTTAAGGGATGTTTTGAAGTCTCCCATTTCTTTTCTAACATATATTTTGTTTTTAGTTTTGTGAAGATCTGTTACTTTATTCCAGTTCTGGAACTATTGATTGCTTTAATTTGATGCACAACTTATACTTGTTACAGAGCTCTTCATGTTATTTCCTAATTCAGAGTCGCTTTCACTTTCGTCATTAAAAATATAATTCCCATCAGGTACCACTTTAGATTTGGTGATTATATTCCCAGTCAATATCACTTCTTACTCAACAGCAGGATGCCCAATCTTAGAGTAATACTGCAGTTCTGCGGGAGCAGCTGTAGAAAGATTTAGTTGGTAAACTAATGCTGAACTCACTAGGTAGCTAAGTTCAAAATACAAGCCAAAGTCAACTCAGTATCCACTTAACACAGATTTGCATAGCATCCTGTCTGTGCCTGACTACTTGTATGTGAATTTCTTTTACCTATAATTGTTTCTGGAATTCCTAAAGAATAGCTGAGCTGGAGCTACTGCCAAGAGGTTTTGTTAATCACATTGCAAATAAAGCATTTCTCAGATGATCTTGCCTCCAGGATTCAACTTCGAAGGCATTCTCAGGAGGAGCTGTGGTGCTGTCACAGCACTGTTGAGTCAACAGATGTAGAGCACTTGTTTGATGCATGGATGACTGATCTTCGATTACCACCTTTCACAAAACAAACGAAAACATCTGTTCTTTTATTTATATGTGAGCTTTCCAAGTAGGAATGTACAATTTTCTTTTGGTTATTTCTGTTGTATGTTTTTTTTCCTCTCCTGACTCACTGAATCTCCATTGTATGGAAAGTGAAACTTTGAGCCCTGAATGGATTGGGTGACTGCCTCTCTACTCAGGGTGTTTTATAGCATAGTGGCTAGCGCTTTTTGGTACCTAAAAGTTTATTATCCCTTAGAAGATAGGATTTAGTTTAAAACTCTGTGGTTAGCTATCCCAAAGATATTTAATTAAGGTAATAGTATGATTAGTTATTAGCCTATGAGATATGTTTGGAGCAGGCTTAGTTGTTCCCCTTCGGGAAAGAATTCAGCTTTATGAACCTAAAGGCTTCCTAAGTGCAGGGAAGTGTTTCCCAGCAGAGAGTTAGTAAATCTTCACAAATATAAAATTACTCAGTCCCTGTACTCCTTCCTGGCATTTTCTGCTGGACAGCTTGGCTTTGTTATACTGGCTCTCCTAGATCTCTGAATAGTCACACAGTGACACTGCATAATTTTAGAAGTCTTGAGAATTGACATCAGAGCCCCTTAGCTGTAAAAGGATCTGAGGGTTAGATCATGGAATCACAGACTGGTTTGGGTTGGAAGGGACCTTAAAGCTCATCTGGTTCCAACCCCCCTGCCACGGGCAGTGACACCTTTCCCTAGAGCACAGCCCTGTGTGCTGCAGCAATACAAACGCTTCTGTACGTTTACTTGTTCAGTCTCTGCTTTTGAGTATTGCTGAATAACTCCATTTAACTGTACTGTAAATATTATTTGTTTTCGAGCAGTTAACCATCTTGAAAACACATCAACATGACTTAGTAAGTATAACACTTGATGAATTTACAAATGAGTCTTGGCATAAGGCAAATGCATTTTAACGCTGTGGTTTGTATGCCTGCTCCCTGCATATTTATTTTCAACTTCCAGTTGATTAGCTGCTTTGTCTTCTGTGCAGAAATGGCCTGTTTAATGCAGTGGGAAGTCGAGTAGAAGCCAGCATTTGTTAATGGATGCTTTGAACAGGCACAGTCAGACATTTTAAATTATTCTAACTAAGCAGGAATTCTAATTTATTTCTAAAGATAGAAGTACAACAACCCAATTACCTAGTTTTCTCACAGAGTGTAATGGGTACAATTAGCATAAAATTGGTCTATAAATTTAATGGGCAATTTCTTGTGTGGACATTGAAAACACTAGTAAAAATGTGGCAAGCCATGTTAGAAACCAAATAGTAACTTGTTCCCATTGGATGCTTCCTTGACAGAAGGCATTACTGTAAAATATCAATCAAATCTGTTCAGTACAAGGAGTTTTTAAAGTATTGGTTCAAACAGGCATGTCAGTAGGTTTGAAAGTTCCTTCAATAAGAGAATTTCTTTTTGTCTGGGTTGTCAGTAGGGTTTTTTACCTTCTAAAGATGGTATTCTAACTATGAGTTCAGACTTCTAGTATATGTGAGGACATGGCCAGTTCTGTATGTGTAGCTTCATAAGAATAGCTGGATTGGTTGTTCTAAGTGTAAAATATACACACAGATGATAAAATACTGTTTAATAGTCTTGAAAGGGGAGGGGATGCTGGAATCCCACAGAGGTTCTCAAACCATGATCCAGGCTGGAGCCAGCACTTGTGCAGTTGGTTGGATGTAACCATCTCTGGGGCACTTTGGAAGTTCTAGCTGATGGAATACAAAGAATAATTTTCCCTCCCTTCTACAGCTGATTTGTTTATGATGGGAAGTTCTCTATGTGAATGTATTTTCATATAGTACAGTAAATTGAGACATGGCAAAGTTACAGTGACCTGCTGAGACTAAAGTGGTGAAAATTAATGCTGTGAGAACAAATACTTAGAAAAACATGAAATTTCTTTTACGTTACATGTTCCCTAGAGAGCGAATAAACAAACAAAAAAATCAACCCTGAGGCTTGAAGATGAGGCCCAAGTTCTTCAAAGTCTGTTTTCATGATGGATTTTTGATTTCACTTCTCAGAGCAAGCTGACATTACTGCAAAGAGAGATAAATGTAAAGGACTTTTCTCTATAACAAACTTACCAATCATGAAAATGCTTTAATTCCTTCAGGAGTGCATCCATTTTAAAGGTACTTTTATTGCCTCATTCTGTTAAGTACAATGAATAAAATTATAGCTACAACTGTGAAAGTAGCAAGTTATTTCTTGTGCATTAGAACTGTAACTCTCTTAGGAATTTATGCCCTACTACACTTTTCTGTCTGAAAATTTCGTACAGCACACTTGCCTGCCTTCCTCTTTTGCCTTAAAACTGAGCAAATGGAATAGTTTGGTAGGTCCTGGGCTGCTTTTGGGAGCTGGTGGACCACTGTGTGTACTCTGTGACTATCAGCCTGCGAAAAACAACAGGCAGTGTGTTCAATTTACTTGTTTGTAGGGCCATTAGAAGATGTATCTTTACATTTCTAGGATTTAACTCAGGGCAATGTAAATTTTTTCATTAAAATATATTAACGTATAATTAACAATTGTGATTCATGTTAAATCCAAAGAATGTTAATCCTATGGGATTTCTAACTTTATTCAATAAATAGTATTTTAAAGTAGGTATTAAAATTTTTTAAAAAGGGGTTTTTTAAGTTCCTGAACTCAATGTGAACCCCACAGTGAGGGGAGAAAAGCATGGAGCAGGCCATTGCTGGCCTCCCTCAAACTGAGCTGTACTCTGCTAAAATAGTTCTTACAGAGGAGAAGTGTTCTCAGGTCTTTTCTTCAGAGACAGTCACAGAAAAGGTAGGTCAAAGTTTTAAATAAATCTCTTGAGAGAGTGTATTCATATCTTACCTGGTAAATCAGTGCATCTCTTCACTAGCAGCTGAAGACTAAAGATCTGATTCTATGATAAGGGTGTTTTGGCAGCAGAACTAGTAAGAAGTAAAATGGTTTTTTGTTGGTCTGTGCAGGAATTTGGGTGTGTTTGACTTGGAATATGAGAGCCACCTCACTTAATCCTAATTATAGGAATAAAGTTACTCACAGGCAGTGCAGGAGGGGGCTGAATTTTCTGACTGCTCACATGAGTGGGTGCTCCCAAACCCCAGCAGTATTTCAGGGCTGCCCTCACTCTGCAGGCAAAAAAAAAAAATTTAAAATTTAAAAGAAAATGTTCCCATCTCTAGAAACATTCAAGGTCAAGCTGGATGGGACTCTCAGCAACCTGATTCAGTTGAAGGTAACTCTGCTCATTGCAGGGAGGTTGGACTAGATGGCCTTTCAAGGGCCTTTTAAACCCAAACCATTCTGTGATTCTGTAATCTTACTAAAGTGGGAATTATAATGTGTTTCTCCCAAAAAATGCTTTGTGATTCACAAAATAGAACTAGATGTAAGCACAAAGCAAAACCCTCTTTCCCAAGAAGTTTCAGAAGTTAAAAATGGACGTATGGGCAAATTTGAAAGTTGGCTGCAAGGCCAGGTAAGTAAAGCAACACTAATGCTTGTAAAAATAGTTGTGTTGATTTTTCTCTTCTGTGAATTTTTTCAGCGCAGTTTTTCACCATCTATTGGAAGCAGAACACTTGTGCTCTGAAATGAATAACTAACTGTTGAAGTAGCCCTCATAGGGCTGTGCTGTTTCAGTACTTCTCTTATGTAACAGAAACTGAAACTAAAATGGGGAAAAGTTACTAAATCCTATACACAGGTTTAACTTTTAAGTGAAAATGGGATTGTGATGTTAGGGAGGTGCTGCTTGGAAAGACACATTCCCTCCTAGTGTTCTCCTAGTAATCATCATTTCAGCAGTGTTCTTGTAGAATGGACTTCCTGAGCATACTTTGTTTCAAAAAATAATAGTAATTTAAACTCTAAGATGATGCCAGTAACTGACTATTTTTGCTAACCATGAGAAGCAAATCATTTAACAGTAAGGACGTTAAAATCAGCATTTTATGGACCGTATATGGTTTGTATTTTAGTAAAACGTGCAGATTTCATTTTTATACTATACATAAATGCTGAATGTGATTGCTCTTTTTTATCCATATTTGCAGTTATTGTCACTTGTATTCATGTGTTTTGCAGCTTGTCCGGCTCTGTGGAATACAGCTAAGTGTATGTTGCTGTCTATAATTAACTTTTTTATTAAAAGGCATAATTATTTATAAAACAAAGGAGGAAAATCCCTGTTCTGGTAAGGTTTACTGAGTAACGCAATATAAACTGACCACAGGAGAAGGTTTGTGATGGAAGAGAAATGTAATTTGGAAAGGTCCAGCTGTAATACATGAACATGTGTGATAACCATGAAGACCTGCCTCTTTCACTGAGAACTGGAATAGTGAAGACACAGGAAGGAAACTGAGGAAAGAAAGATGGCTCACAACCTATATGTTGAAATTCACACTCACAACTAATGAGAGAGACAGGTTCTCACCAGCTCAAGATTTTTAAAAGTAAAGTATCATATTTTTCATTGACCTTGTTTAATAATTTAGATTCCATTTGCGTTTTCGCATTTCACCTTTTCATGCCCTGCCTTCCCCTTTATATGCTGTAGGCAACTGTCTGCTAGTTTTTCATTTCTAAGCTGTGTTACTGTGAGGTACTCAATCATAAATCAAAATAGTGTCTTTCTTTCAATTTACTGAATGACAGAATGCACATCATTTCTGCATTGAATCATATACTAGGTTGCCACAAATGCTTTGGCATAAGACCTTGACATTCATTCCTTCTCCACAGCCATTTATGTCAGGAAAACTCAATTGTTTGAGCACTCATGGAGAGTAAATGCAAGAAGTGCCACAATATGATTAGAGCAAATTCACTGAAAAATGTAACAAGGAAAAAGGTACCGAGTGAAGATGTGTGACTGCAGATCTGGAGCGTGGTTAGACATGGAGATAAGCCTTGTAGCCTGCTTGAGCTCAGGTATTTTTATTGCTTATGCAGAAATTTGTTGCATGTATAATCTGACAGTAGGTCACACAGCAGTTTGGCTGGGACAGGTGTGGATCTTTGACCTCCAGGTTGC
The DNA here is from genome assembly GCA_013397565.1 of Ptilonorhynchus violaceus. NCBI lineage: Eukaryota > Metazoa > Chordata > Aves > Passeriformes > Ptilonorhynchidae > Ptilonorhynchus > Ptilonorhynchus violaceus. Next base: position 1,337,389 of record VZRJ01005001.1, read on the forward strand.
CAAGTTACTGCAATTGGTGTTTTCCTTTGCTGTATGCGTTTGTTACTGGTTTTTGAAGCTGGTGATTATTATCGTGTGCTGCTCTGAAAGGGAGCAAAGGGCATAGCTACAAACAGTGAAGCTGATATCTATGGCCAGTGTATAAATGGTACCACTGTTCTGAGCAGTCGGAGACAGTGGCAGGGCTCGAAGTTCCACTTTTAGGCAGCAGGCTCCTGATGAGGGGTCCTCTGCAAAGCAAAGGCAGAAGGCACAAAGAATTGCAGAGCGAATCTTAATCATAGTTTCTGTTTGCTCCTTGTTTCTCAGGCCCTGAATGCCAAGGTTGGTAAGCAGCTTGAAAGTTTCTGAGACTTTTTTTTTTTCCTCAAGTGGAATAAAAGCAGTTCAGAGCAACACATTTGTTATAGTTCTGCGTTCAGCTGGAACACAGAGGGATTTCCGGGGCCAAACCCTTGTTTTGGGACCTGACTCAAGAAGGCATTTTTGCTTCCTCTTCTTGTTACCAAAAATAAAATGCATTATTAAGCTAATGATGTTTGCAGCTATGCCAGGGAAGCTGTGTTGCTTCCATGTGATTGCACAGAGTATTGACAGAGAACACTGTGAAAAGGACTCGGAAACACAGGGCATTTGGAATGGAGAGCTCAGAGGGCACCACAGGCTAAGCTAAAGCCTGAGACAGCAGTTCAGGTAACAGTCAAAGACTTTTGAAGCTGAAAATGAAAAAGCTAAATGTCAAAGGTAAAGGAATGGTAAAAGCAGCTGCCGAGGGTGGGGTGGTCAGAAGCTGGATTCCCAATAAACTGAAGAACTTGGGGTGACAAGCAGGAAAAGGGGTGATGTCAAAAGTGTCTACTATGGTTTCAGGATCAGAGAGAGGCAGGAAAACAGGTTTATGGAACAAGATGAAAAGGAGGCAGATAGGATTTAGCAACAGCTTCTCTAAGGGAGAAATAGGTTTGAGGGTTGTAGTGATGGAAGAGAAGAACAAGTTTGAATGAAGGGAAAGAGATCTGACAAACCTGAAACTTTTTTTTTGTTAATTAGCTGGAGGTGACAAGGCACACCTTCAATTCTGGTGCTAAAAACAGGAGCTGAGACTACAGCCAGCTACAGATTTAGATCACTCAAAGGCAGAAATGACTTTTGGAAATACTGAGAATAGGTCATGTCATTTAGGTGAAACAGACAAAGTGCACCAAAAAGGCTTCCCTGGAGCCTGCAGGAAAAGGAAATCTGTTTTAACAGCTTATTCAATTAGATTAAGTTTTGGGAGGAGGAGGAGTTATTGCTTCTCCTTTCTTCTTTGACATTATATAGGTTGATAGGTGCAATCATTAAAAATATTTTAAAAACTATTATGAGGGTAAGATTTGGACTTTGTCATCCTGATCACTTCACTGTTAAATTTCAGTGAAGGAAAGGAAAAATTATGTTGTAGACTGAAAAGGATTAGAACTAGTGGAACAACAGGAATTACTTTGCTATACAAAACACTGAAAAAGTTTTGGAGAGAGGTTGACTGGAACAGGTTTGGTGATGAAGGTGAGAGGCTGAAAATGAGAGGAGTCAGTGTGGGAAGTGGTGTAGGCTGACTCCTACTCTGTGTGAAATTCAGGGTCAGCTCAGTATTTCTTGGCACTGTGAACAAGGTTGAGTTTTAATGCCTAAGAGGTGAGGGAAAAATAAATTTCCTCTCCCAGAGAGGATGAAAACTGACTTCTGTGGCTGCTGCTACCTGCCAGAGAGTGAGTAAATCTGCAGCCGTTGTAGACAAGAAGTCGGATGCAGTGCCATGGCAACTGCTCTGAGACTAAGCAAGTCTGCCTCTTCTTGCTTTCTTATGTTATGCTTTTTCCATCCCATTGGTCTGAAAGGCTGTTTTTCTTTTCTCCCCCTCCTCCCAGTAATTGCTTGCTTTGCTAATAGTGCATAAAAATGAGGAAAGATATCATACCAATTGTTAGAGAAAGGTAAGAACACAGACAGGGATTACATCACTTGAGAAGGCATCAACAATACTGATTGTTTTTAATGGACAGAGAAGAAGGTATTTTTCTGTTTTCTGAATAAAAACTTTTCCTCTGTAAAACAGTAAAATAAAATCTGTCAGTAGGACTGATTTTAAGATACAGGTGAGGAAGTACTTCAGGATATCTGTTTGTTTTATGTTGGCAGCTTCATACAATACAGTCCATTAGCTTTTGAAGGCTCCACTGGAGTCCTGTTGGCTTGAAAGTATTTCACAGTTTTCATGTTGATTGGTTAAACTTTTTTTGCCTGGGGTCTTCAGGGGCTTGATATCTGTCTTTGGGGCATCACCTCTTAGAGACATCCTGCAGAATACCAAAGAAGACTTGACTTCAGTAAAGGACCCAAAAGACATTTAATCTTGATTTGAGAGCCCAAACACCAGAGAAGCTACCACAGCCCTTCTTTGCAGTGGTTAATTATTCACCTTTTAAAAAAGGTGAACCTTACTTTCAGCCTTAAATCGGGAGTCTCCAGTTTTTGGATTCATTATGGATAGCTATATCAGACTGTAGCCCTTCTGAGTAAAAACGTACCCAAGAGTGGATGGTGATCAAATTATGTTTTAACACGCTTGAATGAAGAATCAAGTAAATGTCTCTGAAACTGCTTGTTCTTCAAATAGCGTTTAATTGAACTAAGTACTGTATATTTAACAGGGAAGATCTTTTTACCTGTTTCCTTCCATTTTTATGCTTAATTTCTTTCAATTTTTTAAGGGAACATGATGACTTCTTTCCTAGAAGAGATTCATTTAGCTAAAGACAATTTTTTTTCTTTTATGGTTTTACTGACTGTAGATAGATAGTACAGAGTAGATAATTTTTGATGTGAGGAATATTTATGTATGATGATTATGTAAGTAAGAAGTATGGTTGCACAACCTGAGGATGTGAAAATGTGTTGTCCATCATTTTTAATATGCATAAAGCTTTATAGCACATGTTATTTTGTGAACTGATCACAGAATAAATCCTTTGATGACAGAATAACTGTATTCTCAGGACTAAATGTGGATTCATTTCACCAATGCGAGAAAGAAAATATGCAGTACAGAAGTTCTTAGAGCAGCTTTCCTGTTCAAAAGCGCTTTGGTAAAGCTGGACAGAAAAGTAGCAGTAGAACTAAGTGAGATTTTACACTTCTGCAGCATATCTAAGTAATGAGCCAGACTTAAGTGTTTTAATATGCATAAAGTATTCTATGGTTTAATGAGATCTTGAGCTATTTGCTCTGAAGATTGTTAGTGCCCTGGTGAATAGCCCTTCAGACTTCAGGCATACAATGAGAATTTGCTCCCTCCTTAAATTCTTCAACTTTTTGGTTAGTATTTATTATTTCTCTAAATATAAGCAGCTGTCAAATTTCATTATATATTATAGTACCCATTTTTGCTATTTTTAGCTCCATCTCATTAAGTGGATTACATGGTTTCCTTTTGTAATTAAGTGCAGATTAAATATTATATTAAAAACATAAGAAATGACACCTTTTCAACTACCATTATGAAATTTTTAAAGGCAAAAGAGATACTCTGATGCCGATGGTTTTTTCCCCAGAAATGTTGGTTGATGTAATAAATAAATCTTGTCCTTGTTGATGTGTCAGTAGAGTCAGAAATGTCAGGATGAAATGTGCTCTGTTCTTTCCCATTTAAATTCCATTCAAAGAGAATTCATTTTTTGCCTATTTTATCCGTTCATTCTCTGGGTAATAATTACTTCCTTCTAAATTTTTGTTGGGTATGGGTTATCTGGACACCAGCAAACTTAAGTATTAGTAGAGATCAGGGAACAGAGAAAAAAAGTAAATTTAGTAGGGGCTTGTGCATTAATTTGTTAAGTATTTGCTTTATTTGATAATAAAATAGCATTTCTATTTCCACCAGCTACATAAAGACAAGTCAATCTATGAAAATTACTTGTGAAAATTCTCCTACATGTTTTAAAATTTGATCAAGACAAGCTTTATGGACCCAAACCTTTCTTCATATGAACTTGTAGAGTCCCAAATCTAAATTCAACCCATTTAACATCAATCAAATAAGACTCTGTATAGAAATGAGAGGCATTAGTTCTTCCAGAGGTTTGATTCCCACCTAAGACTTGCATCACCCTTGGAAGCACCTCTCTGTCTTTATAGCCCATAAAGCAGTGCAAGGCAGCCACACTCCTGTTCCAGGTGGCCTGTTAATACCTAAATTTGGGAGAGTATAAACTCCGTGCTTCCCACTGAGCTCAGTGTAGCCAAACTGCTCAGTGTAACTTGGGCCTTTGTCTCTGGAGTTAAGCTATAAGTTAATCTCCTGCTTTTCCTGAGTTTGGTTCAGGCGTGGTTTAAGTATAAAGTAAGTATATGTTATTAATTATCTCAGTCTGTATCCTAGAGAGATTTCTTTGGGTAATACAGTTGCTAATTCTAATTTATCTGGTTTCAAACTAAGTCACCAACTCCATGGTTTCTAAGAGCTGAATTCTGTCCCCCAGGTTGGGATGTAGGGACAATCAGCCCATTCTGTCACCAATGCTTGAGTCAAGCTACAGCATTTTCTCAGAAAGAACAAAGAGCAGGCATCATACTAACTTTATGCACCTGAGCAGCTGCATTACACTTAGCCATTATCAAGTCCTTAATGATGGCAATTTATCAAATTAGCGTTAAAATAATACATACCTTTTTTCCAAATGCTATGTCATTAGCATACCCAATTTTGGCTGTCTTTATGAAATAGTAAAAAGCTTTCTTTAAAATAGAAGTCTTTCTACTCACCCCCAAAAGGTGAAATGAGCTTGATATATTCTACATTTTCATTTTGTTTCATATGAATTGAAAAATATTAAAATGCACACAAATGTGTTTCACTGATTACCTTTTTCTTGCTAAAAGTCTGTATTTCACATGCAGTCCCACTCAGCAGGTTTGTCATGAGAAAATGGCCATAGTTTAGCATGGGAGGTGGAAGGTGGCTGAATTTGAGGTCATATGTGAGGAGTTGGATATCTCAGCTGGAAAGAATTCTTTCTAAAGAACAAGCTCGGGTTAACTGCTAGAACCAGACAAAGCAGCAATCTGGAATGGTTGTTGCTGTGCATTGGTATATATGGAAGATGTGTTACTCTTTGTGAAAATGTGGTGTTCAAAAGCACTATCACTGAAAATACATTCCCTGCTCTGCCCAGCTGATTATGGTATCCCTGAAAGTGCTCAGCAAAGTATGAAATTAATGAATATATATATATTTACGTGTGTATGATTTATATATAAGTCTTTTGAGAGGGTAAGCCTTAGGCACAAGAATGTACTCACATATTTGTTATTCTGCAAGCCCTTGCAGTCTATGCTGACCTAATAAGTCAGAGTTGTTCCTTTTTTTCTGACAGTGGGGATAGAAAGGAAAGAGACTCACCTGATTCAATTGCTTTTCCTACAGTATTGAAGTAGGAAAGAACTTTCTCCTGGTTTGCTGCTGTCTGGCAGCCTCAGTTCCCCTTTTGCTGGAGACCTAGAACCTACTTTGATTCCAGATTTGCAGCCTATTATCTTTCTTTCATGTTTCTAGGTTTTATAAATATTGCAATATTTATAAATTTGGATCTAAATTACAGTCTTCTTATGCTGGGCACACTGAAAACTAGTACAAGAACCAGCTTCCACCCTGAGACATCTTAAAATACAATCTGCTCTTGTACAAGCTTTGCAGTTCTGCAGGCTGTGTCTGCGTTAGCAAATAGTGTGGAACACTGGATGTGGATCTGCAGGAACAAACAGGCTGAAGGTACTCAATGTGTGGGTTTTGAAGGGGTGAGGGGTGGGTTTACATCAGACTGGTTAAGATCTCATTTTGTGAACTAAATGCCCATTTATGGTTGCTGTACACTTCCAATTTAGTTTCACCTCAAACTAGTCGAGTTACTGCACATCAAAACTGATACACAATGTGAACCACATCAGGTAAATGGGGACAGTGAGATTTGCTTTGAAAAGTACAGTCTTGAGCACAATGAGCAAACCCAGGACTTTTTGTGTAAAACTTGCTTTGTAGTAGTGCAAACATGTGATTGGTGTCCAAGAAGTACAAATGCTGAGTGCCCAGGAAATCCATGTATCTAAATGGATCCAGTTGAACCCAATGGCTTAATATCATCTGGTAATCCTTGGTTTCTATGATTTTCTGTGCTCAAAACACAAGTCTCAATGGCTTCCAAAATAACACTCACAAGTTCTTTGTGTGTGACCGTGCCTACCTTGAGCAAAACTCAAGATATCCTGTTAGAGCAGAGGGCTGAAACACATCCCCATAAACACCCAAACCACTGTTGCCTTTTGTGTTGCTCCCTTTTCACCCCAGGCCCTCAGACATTTTTAACAAAATATTTGAGAGTTTCCCCCAAACCTTTGGTTTCCCAACACATAGTTTAGTGCTTAAACACTCAACTTTTGTCCATCATCAATCTTTCTAATCCAACAGTTGTTGTTAATAAGCTGTAAAACCTAAAAGGAGCAATATGTAGTGACTCAGAGATACCAAACCAGCCAGCTTATATTAAGCATAATGCAACTGCATAAACATGTTGGGTAGCTGGAATAAACATGCACAAGAAAATATTTCCAGTGCTCTTCATTTCTCTTCTTAGTAATTATTGGACAGTTCAGTAAAAAAAGAACAGTAGCTGGAAAAATTCAGTGCCAGGGCTTACAGTGGAAATTATCAACAGTTCACCCTTCATGTGGCTGCAGATACAAGGCCAACAAGAAATGAGAAATAATGATCTTATTTACCAAAATGTAGGATATTTCTGTTAGCTCTGTATTTGCTATTGCTGCACTAATGACACTACTTCAAGACTGTTGGTTTTGCAAAATAAGATACTTTCATTTTACCATCACTCATGTAAACTGGATGTTCTACTTGATGATGCTTTAAAGATAAAATTATCTTTGGCAAAAACAGAATAATATAAGAAAACTCAAATTGATTATATTAACTTCAAATGGTAAAATATGGTTTCAGCCAACACAAATAGAATTTCTTATGAAGCTCACTATACTTCAGAAACAGAGTTAAAAGTAAAAATTTATGACTTAAAGTACAACATGGCTACTTTTTTTTTGAAGTACAGCATAACATTGTGAATTGGGGAAACGTCTAGCTAGTGCTTCAGCATCAGGGCCAGCATTGCTCCTATCCCTACCCACCTGCAGAACGGAGCTTGGCACCATTCCCCACAGGAAGCTTAGTCAGCTCTGTTAACTAAATTGCAATAGTATGCTTTTAAATTGTATGACAAAACTTAACACCTACTCTTGCAGTTAATGTAGGGTACAGTCATTTTGAAAGAAGAAAGTAATTGGGGAACTCATAACTCAATGGGCTCAACAGGATTTGCTTGTAATGTCAGGGAAGCAGCACAGGTCTCGTGAGCCATGGCTCTGCTGGCTCAGCTTGATTTCTAAGAAATCTTAAATGTAGTTCTCTTATGCTCTGCAAGACTAAATAGGGTATAAATATAATAAAATATGAAGCCATTAAAGCTGCAAAGCTGTGCAGTCACGTTCATTTCTTGGCTTAAGCACTAGTGCATAGTTGAAATTTGAGATGTAAGGCTACAGTGGCACGAAATGCATCAAGCTATATCTGATGGCAGCCCTGCACGATCTTTTTTTTTCTTTTTAGAACATGTCAGCTACTGCAACCAGAAATGTTTTTCAGGAATAGGCATACCTCTTTGATTTCATAAAGATTTCATGGGCATACTTTGGAAATTCTGATGAAGAACTGGAAAAGAGTTAATTGGCTTGTGGTGAAATCCAAGATCCCCCTCTTGTTTAAGTCATATTTTTAATTTTAAAAAAATCAACAAAAATAACAACAAAACCCCCACCCACCTCAAAACCTTAAGTTTAGTATGGAGTTTAGAAGAAAAATGGTCTTGATCTTAATATCCTTGATATTTCCAATGTAAGCTACTGATAACTGGACACAGTCCAGTGAACTGGTGGCAAAGGCTCAGAAATGCACATAAACACAAAATCATGATGGCTGGGAGCCCACAAATCAAGGCAATGGAAACTGGTGGAGTCTGGAGTATGTCATTTTTGCTGTGTATTCCAAGCTTTTTGATAGCTACAATCTGGAGTTAAAAACATTAATGATGATTGAAATTAGAAAGATAAAAATCTACAGCAGCTTCTGCAGACATTATAGTAAAGCTCCTTCCATGTACCTAAGGAAATACTACTGTACCATATTTAAAATAAAGATAATAATTCTTAGAATTCTAGAGATAATAATTATTTCAGACATTATTTTTATTATTTCGATTGGCTTAATGTTAATTTTACGTTTTAATGTATTTTTTTAAGGAATATACAGTTCTTCAGAGCCTTTAAAATGGATGAAGGGGAATGATAAGTGCATGATTCATGGACCATTTGCAGCCCACCATTCTGCACAAGAGGGAAAGTTCAGAGGAAAAAAAAAACCAATCACCTGTACTATTTAAAAGAAGTTGCTGTGATGTTAAATAAGCAAGAAACAGAACTTCTCTTCCACAATTTCATCTGAAATGTGAGTTAAGTATAAAGGAAAACCATGCTGAAGCACTGGAGAGACTTCTGACCAAGGCAGTGGAGGTTTCACGGTTAAGAGGGACAATCTCTAAATGTAACTGCATTGTTGCACACTGGTTCTTGCAAAGCTGTAACAAACTGCCATCCTAACAACCTGTTATTGAACAATTGCACCCTTAATTGTCACCCACTACAGAACTCCTTGTTGGTCGTGGTACTTTGGGTTTTTTTTAATCTTGTCTTCTGTAAAACTACAGGAAATGTTGCAAAGGAACATTAGAGGAAAAAAATATGTTATTTTTCAGGTTCTCTGCAGGAGACTGGAGCAGGCTGCCAGCCAGAAGTTTCAAAAGCAGACTTGCTGTCTGAGATGCTATAGGAGCGTGGAGCAGCTGAGGAACAGAGAATTACTGTTATATAAGCCTTCTAGTTCCTGGCTGAACAAGACAGGTTTCTTGTAGACACTGAAGCCACGAGCTAACATGAATCCCTAATATGTGTGACAAAGCGTAACAGCAAAGTGGGAAAAGGCATCCAGTGTCAGAGCCCTGGCAGGATGAACCCCGGGGGGGGCCAGCTGCCTCGGATGTCTGTCTCTGGGGTGCATCAGATGTGATGTAGGTGAGTGAAAATTGTTTTGCCGATAAAAAAACTTTCACACAGGAAGCAGAATGGGCAGATCTGGATTGTAGGGACAGATAGAAGGGGCGAAAGGTGCTGGGCCAACATATTCCTTCTTTCCAGTTGGTGCCATTCAAGGCAGTTTGTATCAACTCCTCTGCAGAGGGATGCAATCACTAAACTGTGCCAGGTGTGGTATCTCACTCCTTTGAAGTTCAAACTTCAAGGGGAAGAGCAAAGAGAGATCCTGCCAGAGTATTCGGGTGGATTAAGTTCAGCCGCCTTTGTATCTTAAGAAGGAAGGAAAAAAGGCAAAATGAGTAGAGTGGAAAAGAAATTCTTGCTCAATCCAGGAGTGGATAAAATTGATGCAAATCTTGGTTTGACTAGCATGTATAGGAGTAATTTACAGTCATTTATCTGCTTTTTACCTAGTGCTTTTGTCCTAAACTTCTTATTTTGCACTGCAAAGTAAGGCAGTTATCAGCAGCTTTTCTGTTATCCTCTGAGAGGAGCGTTCTGCAGCTGCTGAATTGCACTCGGAACAGTGGAGAATGATCACCATGATTTACAAGGAGGCTTCAGGTCAATACCCTGCTGAGGAAGTGAAGGAGCAGGGGCTGATCAGAGAAAGATAACTTCTGCCTGAAAGTTAAACGGGTGCCCTTGAGGGAAGACCGCATAGGGATCGCAGGTTCAATCACTCCAGAGATGTGATAATCACTAGATGGGTCATTTACCTAAGGAGTCTGGAGGTAGCAATAACTATTCATTATTGCAGAGCTATCAAAATGATGGCTCTATTTTTTCTTTATTTTCTTAGGCTTTCCTTCCCTTCCCTGAGCACACAGAGAGCAAAAGAGGAAAGCCATTATATTAAACAGCTCTTAAAGAAGGTGTAACAATGAGCTTTGTTATAAGTGGTGTTTATAAATGCTGCTGAAGAAGAATAAAATCCACAGAGGACAGTCTACAGCTATTAACACGAATTATTTCCACTCATGGGTTGGAAAAGTTCTTAGTCCAAATTAACTGAACTTCCTACTTTGGAGAGAATAATGTCAGAAGAGATTGACAGTCTTCCCTTTTGAGCACAAGAGTAGAAGAAGAAAGATGGGCATTCAAATTGGTGTCATCCGAAAAAAGGTAGACTCATGCCAAAGAAATCTGGAATTCCAAACGCCTGGGGCACAACCTGGCACAAGAATCTAAACATGTTATTCAAAGCTGCATGGTTAAAGAGCATAGGTTAGAGAGGCCAGGCAGCTGATGCCTATTAAAGGGAGAGCTGTTCTGGTGTTGATAGAACTAATCTGTTGGCTTAGACATTTAGTTGGAATGCAGAAGACTTATATTCTATTCCAGATTTTATAAAGACAGCCCATGCTCCCTGGACAGTTAGTTATTCAACTTCTTCTGTGGTTCCTATATGAGAAATTGGTGTAATAATTCTCTTGCTCATGGTCATGTGCTGGTAACCACCAGAAAAGATCACTGCCACGGTGCTCTAGCTCCATGCTCCATCCACTAAAAGTTCAGAGAAACAAGGATGAATGTCTCTTTTCTGTGGGCTTTGCTTATGAAATATGTTCTCACTGAAACCCATTAATCGAGATAGAGTTTGATGCATGGTTATTTGCTTGATCTAATGTTTACTGAAGTCAGCAGAAATCTTTCACTGGGTGTTTAATGTCTTCCCCTCCCTATCTTGCTATGATGCTTTATGGTCAGTGGAGAAGCTGAGGAAAAATGCTTGATATTAAAAGCTCTTGGGAGGAGTATTGAGGCAATAGGGATCCGGCAAAAATAATCTGAAGGGTTACAGAGTTCATGCTTTAAAAGTAATTGTAGCCCTACAGACACAGTGTTAGTGTAAGGACTGTTGCAGCCTTGATGGTTCAAAGGTATATGGGAAGTAAGGTGGTTTAACTCAAGTTCTAAATCAAATTTAAATGCATTTATTCTAACTTTTATTACACTTATCCCCATAGTCTGAACTGCAGAATAGAGTGCCCAAAAAGCTGAACACTGACCCAATAAATCTTCATATTTCATTAGGTAAAGCAATTGAATGTTGAAGTTGAAAATGCCATTGTTTCAACTTTGTGAATTCTTTGCTTGACACATAACCTTCATTAGATAACACTGTTTCAAATTTGCCTTCCTTTCCCACAAAGACTTATAATAATAACTTGGAATACAGGCAAGGAACAGAAGCAGGAGGAGCGTGTTGAACAAGGAAAGGCTGTGTCCAGCCACAGCCCACCCAGCTCCGCTCCAGCACAAGTGGTGGTGGTTTTAGCAGCACGGTCGTAGAGAGCAGCTCGGTGACTGAGGGGTCACATTCAAGCTCTGGGGACACCAGCGTCAGCTCCAAACAACCTCAATGCACAAGGCAGTGGGCAATGCTGATAGAAGCCAGGGAGGTCGTTCCTGAAATTGCAGGATTTTGTTTGGATAGGAATGAGGAGGATTTCAGTTTTTACCCCTCCTGGGAAAAATAGAATTATAGTGTAGTCTCCTTTCTCCTTCACTCCTGTTCTGTGATTCACAAATCCTGACTTATTTTCTTGTAAGTATGAGCTATATGATGAACTCCAGTCATAATTTTGGCATGTTCAGCCTCTTTTCACATTAAATGCTTATTTAGTAAATACCTGGAGGACTATTTGTAATTACTGTGACACATTCAGTATGTCCAATAGAGTGTTTTAAAAGGTATTTACTGTTATCTACTTGTTTTATCTTTCTTTTCGTAGTTTCCAGAGTGATTTTTTTTATGTCTTTAAGACAAATTAAGTGATGAATCTGGACTGACAAGTAGCATTTAGACCTAAAGACCAAAATTCCTAAAAGGTCTTCAAGTTCTGTAGCTATGGGGTTTTTATGAATGAAGTAAGAAGCAGCACACAAGAGGTCTTCAGGTAAGACACTTTCCACAGTCTGTGTAGTAAGTGAAAATATGTCTTGAAAATTCTGCTATCACTTGATATTTATTCTACTGCCCATTGTGAATTATCTTTTAGACTATATTTTCTATACCATGTTATTACACAGTGATAAAGGGTTCAACAAAATGAAAAACTAATAGAATGAAAAGTGGGAATAAAACTATCACTTGCCTGGTTTGTACAGATAAGGGAGTATATGAAATATGTTATCAGTTTAATCCATGTTACTTTGGACATTACCACACTTATAGTTTATTAACAGTAGGATTTCTGCTCTGTGTGTTTTGCACCAGCTAAGTTGCTTAGCAACCTTAACTCCAAGATAATGATGTCTTGCTGCCTGTGATTAAAGAATGATTTTTCACGTATTCTGTTTATGATATATGCAACTTACATATTTTCTTGTTTGCAAACTCTTTTCCTCAATTTTCATTCCAAATATAGCAAGGTATATACATGTTCCTTGAGGCATTTTATCTTTAAAATTCACCACAGTCACCTACTTGAGTGAATGCAAGGAGCACAATAGTATTATGAGAAAACCCACACTGTACAGTAATGCAAAGAACATAAAATAGAGAAGCAGCCTGTAGAGCTGCTCCTCATACTGCTGCATAAATCATTAAAACCTTTTCAGCACAAGTGCATTGCTAATAACCGTGGATAATGCTCTAGTTCTGTGGTTTAATTCTACTCTTAAATAAATAAATAGAAAGCTCTGGGACTTGCCCATATGTGATGCTATGCTTTGGAACCGGTCCAGACAAGTGAAATACGGTACTTTAAATGGTAGCAAATGCCTCCTGCTAAAGCTGCAAGCTGGATCGATTACTTTAACAATAGAAGTCCACTGGACCTCAACACTAACAGTATTCTGAGCTGATGTCTGAAGGATGGCACACATTAAAATGGATATGGGATGACATTAGTATTTTTCAAAATATTCTGTTAATTCCTGAACAGCTTATCGCCATGGTTACTGTGATAGGAAATTAAACAAACAGGAAAAATTTTAAATTAATCCATTCTGAATAAGATTCCAATGGAATCTAGAGTCTCATTTAAGCATTGGGAGCCACAATAGAGAGTGACAGCTCTTTAGCCAATGATATAACCCGTGCCTGCTGGAAGAGAAGGAGTTCTGTCCTGGGATTTGGTGTCTCTATCATAAATTACTGTCCATATTGTAGGAACTGGTGGGTTTGCAGTGGAGGCCTAGACAGGAGCTACTGATGTAAACTGTCTGCTTCCAGCCAACTGGAATTAAATTGATAACACTTCACGTTGTAGAGGTTTCTAACTGAAGTACTGATATTGGTATGGATGCAATGGGAATATCTGTATGTGACAGCATCAGAAGTTACAGCAAAGTATTATGATACTGGGATCTGTCTTGAACTCCCAGGACATGGTACCCAGTGGTAATATTGAGGAGTATGCTGTTTCAATCCAAATGAGAAAGGAGCACAGCACAGACACTTCCTCAGGACAAGACCCTCCATCCTAAACTCAGGATGCAACAAGTTGCTACACATTCTCTGTGCCAATCCGTTCCTTTTTCAAACAAAAATAAAAAGGAAAAATAGACAACGCATAATAAGCTTACCAAAACCTTATGGCACCACTGGAGTCAAAAGCAAAGTACTAGCTGTCGAAATTGGTAAATGTGTTGTCTTTGTGCTTAAGTTAATTAATTTAATTCTAAATTCAGGTGTCTTCATCTAAGAGATGTGCACAACTCCTGTAGTATGGCATTTACCTGCTGTTTTGAAGGGTTTTCAACCTATTAAGTTATTTGCAGTTTCTAGCTGTTTATTTGAACAATTATCATTACTTAAAAATACAGAAATTTGGCTCTGAGTATTTGGAGTAAGTTTTTAGTTACTGACCTGGACTGGCTTCCACTGCAATGCTGGGTGTTTGAGGGTGTAACAGAAGCAGGAGGGGAAGGTATCTGTGATACAGAATGATGTTAATGTCTGTAGTGAACTTATTGTTTCTTTAGACCAGTGATGGAAAAATCTGAGCTTTTGTGCAGTGAATTCTGGCTGGATCAGTCTGGTGTTTCTTGAATATTTTTGTAAAGAATACTTTAAAGAACAGAAGTGTTGCCTCGATAGAAGTAGAAGTTGTCCTATGCAGGATATAGTTCCTCTACATGAAGCATTTGTTTCAAATGTCTACCTGCCAGGTGGATATAAAATCTGAGGTTGTGTTTGGTGCTTAGTTTAAAGTGGAAAATCTGTCTGTTCATCCTATTGTTGCCATAGGTGCCATGGGGTCTGAAACAAATGACAAAACTGTTCTTTCCAAGGAAATTCATACAACCAAAATGCAAAATCTTGGCAAGAGCAATACCAAGGCATAACAGGAATACAGTAATGTCAATTAAAATACCCTCTTGAGTGACAGGTTTAGGTCACATTTTGTTTACTTCACTCCACCAAACAAGCATGTTTATACAAGTAAATATTTGGCATCTGGAGACCCCCCTTGACTTGAAATCAGGCATCAATTAAAGCACTTTAGCTTATGCTGAACTAAAAATTAGTCTTTACTAAACAGTACAGTGAGAAACATATTGACAGGTATACATGCTTGAGGATCTCATCCACTGATAATTATGAATGAAATTAATAGAACCTGGAGCACCTGATTTTGCAGTGAGATCCCCGGTGGGGAGCTCACACTGGTGATGCTGGCTGGCTCTGGAGCTGAAGGTGCATTAAATGATAGTGAGTTGTAATGGGAAGTGAATCTGGTATGAGTCATCAGGAAACGGCAACTGGGAATAACACAGTATTTTTAAGAGAAGACCTTTAACCCATGTACCAGTGGTGCGTATGTAGTCACAAAGGAGAGTCACTCAGACTAAAATTCTTCTAAATTATATCTGATATTCAAGAAACTTAGGCAAATCAGAAAGTCTTCATTGTAATAAGTTAAAGTGTTTTCTATTTTTAAACTATTGCTAATGTTTTTCCACAGGAAAATATTTTGACCTTGGTAGCATTTAAAGATGAAGCTATAACTTCATCAGCTAAATATAGTTTTTTGTGGTAGTGTAAGAACATCTGAAGTAAAATAGTCAAAACATCTCTCACATTACGCACTCACTCAAAATTCAGGTTTAAAACCTTCATGGGGATTCATATTTAATATTTAGTTAAACATTGCCAATTATCTTTGGAACCTCAGAATAAAACAGAACTCTAGTAATTGTCACAAAAAGTGACATGGAACAGCCTATTCCAATATGAATGAAGCTCTGAACATAAGTAATCCTTTTAAAGACTAAAAAGCAAGTACGTTAAAGGTTCAGTGGCACTCATTAATATTAGTTATTCCCAACACTGATCAGGAAATGTGATCCTCTTAAAACGATCTCAAAGAGGATGCTGTCATTTGGATAATTACACGTGACCCCAATTTGTGCCAAGATATATGTAAAACTAAACTACTTCTTACTGCTATTCAATATCTATAAGCTTTCCAGCTGAGCAGTGCTAATTAAAGCTTTATACACTTAAAAAGAAAATTTAAAATAGTGCTTTTAGTTTGGCTTTTATAAAATCCCTTTGTTTTTTCCACCAAGATGTCATACAGCAGCACAGCTGCAGTGGCATTGTGTGTAGAAGCCCATCAGGACTGAAGAATAAATCAGGAGCTACTCTTTCCATTGCATTCAGATTTCCAATGGCTGTTATTTTGTTGACATTGATAGACTCTAATTCAGAACTGAGGGGTTCAAATTGAATTTGAATGTTTCCTAAGGCCTTTAAGAGTAGTTACAGAGGGTGTAGAACACTGGCCTGAACACCAGTAGCTATTATTCCACTGTCTGCAAGCTAACTGCAATACATGTTTTTGGCAAGAGAGATCTTTCAAGTTCTGTTTCTCCTCCCACACTCCCAGAGTAGTAGTTTCAACTTAATGTGATTCTTACTTGGTAACATTAATATTAACATGAGGTTAGGGTTAATAACATTAAAAGAATAAAAAAGATGACCTGCAAGGTAACTTGCAGGAAAAAAGAAGGTCTAGTTCAGGCTTACATAAAGCCTCTGGTGAGAGAGAGGACTTCTAAAGCCCTTTGCATTTATTAAAGACAAAGCTGGATTTACACCCAAAGCTGCAGAAACCTGAAGGAAGCCACCAGAGGGCCGGGAAAGTACTGACAGGTCACTGATAACCCAGATCAGTTTCTTCATTTAGATCAACCCTTTTGGCGGTGCAAGGGGAGGATGACATGAGGTAAGAATAAATAACTGATGTAGAAATGATTATTTCTTTTGGTGCCAATGCATTTCCAACTTAAACTTTATGTGAAACTATAAGATAGTTGTTCTCTTTGGTGCAAAGGAAATTCTGCTTGAACATTAAGTGGAAGAGAAAGAAACAACATTTTCCTCCATTCTACCTAAAGTACCAGTAATTCCTCTGGTTGGAAGAGTATTATTCTGAAGCCTGGTTTCTGGGTACAAAGTATGTGCTTTTGGAGACCTCATTTCTACCAGACTCATAGAGTTTTTCTCTGAGGAAAAGAGAATGTACATGTGTGCGTGTGCATCCGTGTGTGCTACACAGCTGCTCTGCACCTTGGTAGTCAGTTGGGCTGTTCCGGTGAATAGATGGGGAAATATTTTCACAGAAAAGAAAAATACACTCCCTGAAATTGGTGGTTTCAAATGTTTGTCACTAGCTAAAATAAAATAGCTCACTGTTGTTATTCTTTGCTAAGTAGAGTGCTGCAACCATTAGTGCTCTCTCTGTAGTAGTCCTGTGCTTCAGGCAGCAGTTCTCTATAGAAAGGTGCCTTAGGTACTAAAATCTTTCAATGCACGTGTCTTATATTCTTACTGAGCATGCTGGATGCTTATTTTTCTGTAATAAAGATGAGTGAGAGAATGCCATCACAAGTTATTTCTTGAATTCTTTAGTAGACTTTTGTGCAGTGAATAGCTGCTAGAAAAGTACGAATTGCTGGTCCCTCACAAAGAACACACTTCCTTCTCAATCTATCTTCCCTCACTCTCAAATTCTAAATGAGGATTTCACCTACTTTTGTGTGTGTTTTTAAGTATTACAAGTTAATATTATCTTGCATATTTCTTCCTTTGGTTTTGTTATGTTAAAACCCACAACTACTTTAAGTAGAGGGTTATATGAAAGATTAGTACCTATAAAATCTATTAAGTCTAAATGTGTATTATCCAGGTATTGCTGTGCTTGTTTTTACTGAAGCAGCATTCTAAATGAATGTCATTTTCAAAAGCTTTATTTCAATGCATAATTTTTTTTACATATATAATATCTTACTTTTATATAGTTATTTAACTTGTAATAGTCAGACATTGATTTGATACAAATCAAAGCATTTATCATTTGGGTAATCACATTAATATAACTGCATAAAGTAACAATCTTCCTGCAATAATATTGTAAAATTATATATCTTATTATCACATTTACAGTGAAGTTTATGCTGAGTTTGACATTTACCAGTGGTCACACAGTTCAGACCACAGATCGTGTGGCCCCAGGCACTGACCAGTGTTCACCAGATCATGTATATTTGAAGATAGCAGTAAGTGCTGTCAAGGGTGGTCTGGAATTCTTCCTTTTTAAAATTTTTTTCTTCTTTATTTTGATCTTCCCCTCCCCTTTTCCATTTCCTGTCTTCTGTAATTATTTGTTTCTTCCTGCATTGCTTAGGGAGAACACTTCAGCCTGTCCTGAAGAGGCGACTCAAAGGAAGAGTGACCAAATGGGAATGTATCTGAAAGATTACAAAAGGGGGTAAGTACACAGGATACTTTCCAGCCTCCATCTACTGAGCAGCTCAGAGACTTCTTGATCTAGATAAAGTGCTTGAGTATTTAATAATGCTCAGTAGTTTTATTTTCTGTGCAGTTGTCCAGTGTCCCCTAGTGCTCCTGCAAGTTTTTGGTGCTCACTGTACCTTTTGGCATGGAGTTCCTTAAACCTCTCTGCTACATGAAGAAAACTTTCATTTGTTTCCAGTGTAGCTCCTAACAGCTTAATTTGATCCCCCACGGGTTTTGTTTTGGAAGAGGCAATGAATACTTGGTCTCTATCCAACCTTTCTATACAACTCATGATTTTGCAGATCTTTGTCATACCCCTTTTTAGTCATCCCTTCTTCAGATTAGAGAAAAATATGTATTGCACAAGTTTAAGGAAAACCAAAACCATTTAAGACTTTCAGCAAACACTACTGCTTATAAATGACACCATCCATTGTGTAGAACAACACGCAGCATTTTGCATTTCTCCATGATTAATAGATGGTTGAGCTGTCCAATTTCATGTTTGTTACGCCTTTATCATCACTAACAATGGATTTACTTGCAAGGCAGCAACCCTTACCATGATGGGGTTTGCTGTGGTCTGCCAGGTTTTTTTGCAGGCAAACAGAACCACCTAAATAAGTGACAGCACCCATCGTAGCTAAGAGATATTTTCTTTTTCCCTTTCTAGTATCTTACCAAAACGGCTTTAGCAGTAAATAATAAACAGAAACACTTCTCAATATCTTTTGAAAAAGGAATGTAAGTCCATCTCCAATCAGACAACATCAATAATAGTCAAAAGACTTCTACTGTGAATGCACTACCTGGAAAAATCCAGCAGTCAAATTAAATAAGAAATTATTATTATTTTTGGGTACTTGAGTATAGATTAGATTACATTAAGGGAAAAATACCATCACTCCAGCTGTTGTCTTTTGCAGTAGGGAAAATTTGCTTTCTTTGCTTAATTTTATCACAGAATCACAGAGTGGATGAGGTTGACTGGGATCTCTAGATATTACCTGGTCCAGTGTCCCTGCTCAGGCACAATCTCCAGAGGGGTTGTGGAGGCTTCATCCTTGGAAATTTAATACCTGATGGGATGGGGTCCTGGGCAACCTGTTGTAGTGATCACCTTCACATAAATAAAGATTTTCTTATATTTAGCTGGTGTTTCCTGTATTTTAATATGCTTTTTGTCCTGTCTAGATAGCACTGAGAAGAGAGTGGCAGTTTTCTTTACTGAAGGTCAGACTGAAGTGAAGAAGGCATGGATTACTTTGCTCTTTTCTGTGTCCTCTGTCATCAGCTCCCTGTCCCATTCAGGAGTAGCCCCACATTTTCCCTAGACTTCCTCTTGCTGCTGATCTACTTGTAGAAACCCATCTTTTTTTCACCTCACATTTTTCAATAATTCAACTGCAGATGGGTTTCAGTTTAAATGTAACAGATGAGTTTAGATAGATTTAGCTAATTCCAAAATTTCTCGCCAATTAGTCTGGCTGAGTTTTACAGATGCCACTTGTTACATGAAGAACCAGGAGTTTAAAAACAGTAAAATTGCAATTTCCAAACCAGCACAATTGTTGCGGTGAACCTCAGTTTCCCAAAATGTAGGAAATCTTATTTTCAAATTAATTCTGGCCAGCAAAGAAGATCCAACTCTCCTGGCCCTGATATAATTTACAGTGCACTTAGGAATGGAATGGCCCTTGTGAAAATTGAAGTAACTTGTTATATTGTTCTAATTGTCCACCTCTGGTTTTTGCCATTCTGTGTACTTCGAAAGCCCTCGAAAGAATGTTTTCCTTAGGAAATAAAATGTCTTTGTTGCTCAGCTGAGCTGGAGCTTATGTAAAACAGGTAGCTTAATAGAATTAGCTTGTAATTAATATATACTTTGCTAATTACAATATTTAATTGATTTCTGAGTACCTGATAAAAAATATTTGGTCTAGATGGCTTAGTGTTCTAAAAGCACTAGGTCAGAAAATTTCTCTGCCTCACAAATCCCTCAGACATCTACTATAGCACTGAAAATCATTATTAACCACGGTATAGATCTAAAGTCTGTGTATTTCACAGTTAAAATACACCAAACATTTAAGAGTTTAAGAAATCTCCATGTTTTTCCCCTGTGACTATTTCTTCATTTTGATGTACTGGCTGCACGCTTACCCACTGAGTCACTTGGATCATCAAACAATCTATAATCTGCATTTTACAGAACGGTTTTCAAAAAATAATAATCTACTCCCAAATGTAAATCAAGTGAACAGTGATGAATTGGGCCCACATTCAATTAAAAGTTTAGGCAAATGCTCAGACATTTTACCACATGGAAGCATTTCTGAGCATGAATTGAAAATTAACCCTGCGGGGGATTAAAATGCTGAACTGGGAAGACAGGTCATGTGAGCACCCAGAAATCAAATGTGACACTTGTACTTACTGACTGACTCATTGTCCTCTTTTATAGCAATATTAAGGAAGATTAGATTGGGGATGTATTGGGCTTGCATGGCCTGGTTTTGGTAGCAGGGGGCGGGGGCTACAGGGGTGGCTTCTGTGAGAAGTTTCCAGGAGCTTCCTCCATGTCCAGCAGAACCAATTCGTGGTGGCTCCAAAGATGGATGTGCCGCTGGCCAAAGCTGGGCCAATAAGAAATGGTGGTAACGCCTCTGTGATAACATATTTAGGAAGAAAGAGAGGAAAAAAGTTATTGCACAGTTGTAATTGCCAGAGAAGAGTGGGGTGAGAACATGTGAGAAGAACAACTATGCAGGGCAGTGGAGAAGGAAAGGCAGGAGGTGCTCCAGGCACCGGAGCTGGGATTCCTCTGCAGCCCATTGTGAAGACCACAGTGAGGCAGCTCTGCCTGTGCAGCCCATGGAGATCCATGGGGATGCAGAGATCAACCTGCAGTCTATGGAGCAGACTTGTGCAGGAGCAGGTGGATGCCTGAGAGGAGGCTGTGACCTCGTGGGTGGCCCATGGAGAGAAGAGCCCACGCTGGAGCAGCCTGTCCTTGAAGGACTGCACCCTGTGGGATGGACTGACATTGCAGCAGTTCACATGGAGCTGCTGCTCTTGAGATGGACTCACATAGGAGAAGTTCATGGAGAACTGTCTCCCGTGCAAGGGACCCCACGGTGCAGTGGGAGAACAACTCCTCTTCCTGAGGAGCAAGAGAAACAATGGGTGATGAACTGACTAAAACCCCCATTCCCTATCTCCTTGCGCCACTGGGTTAGGAGGTAGAGCTGGAAGGAGGGAGGGCTGGGGGGAGCGGAAGGTGTTTTTAAGGGTTTATTTTACTTTTCATCATCCTACACTGATTTCATTAGCAACAAATTCAGTGAATATCTCTAATTTGAGCTTGTTTTGCCCATGACGGTATTTGATAAGTGATCTCTCCTGGTCCCTATCTCAACCCATCAACCCTTTGTTATATTTTCTCTCCCCTGTCCACCTGCAGAGAGCAACTTTGGGGTATTTCTGATGTCCAGCCAGCATCAACCCACCACAGGGGAATGCAGTTCTCCACCCTTGATCTGCAGGCACAGGTATTCCCATCTATATGTAGGATTTACTTGCACCTTGTAGGTTTTTGATACATGAATGAAAAATGTTTTATACCGTATGTGTGAAATGAGAGACAGAAATGACCTTTTTCTCTTATTTCCAGGTGACAACCCTCATTTTGATGTCATTAAACTGTTCATTCATATTACATAAGGGACATCTGGAGTGGACATGGTGTAACAAGTAAAAGTAGAGGAAAGTGCAACTGTGTGTTAAAGATGGTGCTTTAAATTTTTGAGACATATCTGCTTTAGAAAGGCTTTGTACTTCTATTGTCTCACACTGCCAGCAAGCTTTACACAGGGAAAGCAGCATGTGGGGAAAGCAGGTACTTACAGCCAAGGCTGCCAACTTGCAGTAAGGTTATGTCTTCCATTCTTAATCTTTGAAATTCATTCTGTGTGTCCTGGATATGAGAAGAAAAAAATGACGCACCATTTCTTTCAAAGTAATCTTTATTTTTGAGGTATACACACACATTTACGTGTATTTCTAGATATCGTACATCATTCACATTAGCAATAACTGACGTAAAATGTCACTTGGTTCTCAACTTTTATTCTTAATATATAGGGCTTAAAGAGTCTTGTTATGCTGCTGAGCTGTATTTGCAACATTTGTTAAGACTGACATCCCATACATAAAACATCTAAGAATTCAGCTTATCTGCTTTTGAGATAGCTTGAATATGTTCACATATTGCATGAGCTAAAGAAATCTGGGCTCCTTAGGCTGAAGAAAAACAGATTATTAGTAGCTGCAAATAGCATGATCATTAAGAAAATATTCTCTGTGTGCCTCGACTTTTAATAAACAGGATTAATGGCCCATTCTGTTTAGCAGAAGACAAATAAGTATTTAAAGATTCTGCTTTATTAACACCAGGACTTTAGGAATAAAAGATATCAGAACTCCAGTGTTATCAATGAAATCTCATATTTAATGATGTTTAATATTTGTCAGATTTTGCAGAAAACAAAAAGTAAAAGAAGAAATGATTGTGTCGTGAACATTTACATCTTCCATTTGTTACTATTAATAATTTTTCACTTTTGCTTCTCTATTTTATTTTATTTTTTCTTAAATTGTTCTTGTTCAATGATGCTGCTCCTTCCCCAGACTGATGCATTTGCTGACGTGTGCACCATAAGAATTTCACCCAACTCAACATGTTTCCAGAATTTACAAACCTGGAACCAAAACACGTGTCTCAATAAGTAAGTAAATCTGATAGACTCTTTCCAAGTATAATGTCTGACAGAATAACTGAGATCTAGTCTATTGTCATTGACTTACACCAGTCTTACAAGTGTGACAGGCATAGAGTGAAAGCTGTTTTTCTTAGGGATGATTGTTCCGTCTAATGTGAGTGTTGCTCACATTTTGGTGACATCATTCCTGACTGAGGTACATAAAAGTTCACAGAAATTCTCAAAAAACTATTGTTTCATTTAGTGTAAGTGCCATGGGCATCACGATCACTTAAACATTTTTTCTGAGTGTTTGCCTGATTGTGTTTCACATTAGCCTGACCTAATTTACCCACATCTGAAAGGCCTTGACAGGTTTCATTCCCTGTAAGTCAGCGTAGCCTCCACAGACAGCCTGGAGATATAAACAGATCCAGTGAAAGTAGCCATAGCCTTCTTTTATTATTGCTGGAATTTGACCTATAGGAAGAACCTTTGCTCCCGTTTTTATCCTACTGAAGCTGTTTCTTAAGCCAAGGCACCCAAATTCTGATTTCCCCTAAGCAAACAAACTAACTCGAACAAAACACGTGCACAATTTCCCACCCCTCTACACCCACCAAAATACTGTCCATGGCTACTGATATAAATCTTGTTAATGCCCCTCACTGTTACTTCCTGTTTGAAGGTATCCTTGATCTACTTTTTTTTCCTACAGAAAACTCTTATAATCATCTTTTCTGTAAAGGGAGAATCTTGTAAGTCTTTGAAGGAATAAAATTTCAGCATCCCCATTAATATTTCATCAGAATTTGGAGCACGATATCTGGTGTTCAGGTAGTTCCCATTTTAGTTTTCTCTTTCAGGGTGTTACCTTTTCAATTGGAACTTGACATCACTTCTGAAAGGGCATTTGTGACCACAGATGGTATTCAACCATCATTAAAGGCAATGGGCACTTTTGTCTGCAGCAGCTGCCCTTTGGGACTAAAAACCTTTTCAGGCTTCTCTCTAATCCTGCTCAGAGGCAGGAATATACCAGGAGAATCCAACAAGACTCTGACATCAGACCAGTTTTGACACTTTTATACAGTTCACTTATATTAAACTAGCATTAAAAAAAGGTCAAATGTAAACGTTTTAAACCTGTAGCTGTCACTGCTGAATCACTGCAGTATTTCATTTGGATAGCACAATGTGAAACTGCATACAGAGGGTGATGGCCAATTAAGGATTGAGAGAAAGGCAAGGCAGATCTTGTATGAGGCTGGAAAATACACATGAAAAAGTCTGCTGGCAGAGTTGTATCAGTAAATGAATGTTTTGGTGAGAATTGGTTCAAGCAAATCAGCTGTGCTAACAAAAGCCCTTTAATATCAGCCTTGTTGTGTCTACGCAGGAAGGACAGTGGAGAATTAATAAAAATAAAATTCACTATTGTTTCTAACTTAGAACCTTTTTTAGAGTGGGTTTAAACTGATTTTTCTGTAAATAACTACTGCTAGGATTTCTACTTTCTGTTTTGTCATTTCCTTCTATTCATGATTTGCCTTGTGATGACCACTGTAATCTAGGTTTTAAATCATCTCTTTCAAACTATCTCATCTTGGTATTATAATATTAATATGCTTTGTTTTTTTCAGCTTGGCAGTCTCGTTCAAAAATGCACATCATTTATATTCAGGTAAGACTTTATTTGCATGAAGAAGTTCAAGCGCAGCAGCTTTTCTATTTTCCCCGGAATATTTTTCACATTTGAATCATGTAACCATTCTAGATCACCTTTTCCATTGCTTGTGTAAGTCTATCAAAATCAAATTTGCTCTAGGCAATAAACCAGCCTAAAGCTGGAATACTGACTGTGACTCTTTGGAGAGATGTAAAGAATTTATCAGTAAAAGTGTTACATCCCTTTGGCAATGTCTCAATTCATTATCCTTGTGCCACTGTAGGTCTGGCGTGTATATTGCCATCAAATGGCCAGGGTGAAATAAAATACATTCTGTTATTCCATCTTTCATACAGAAGCTATTTTAAAGCTAAGCAGATACTGTTATTATAGAAAGGGGAAAATTGTGGAAACTTATTGCAGAGCTCTGCTTAAGGCAGATGTGGTTGTCTGTTTCTAAGGACGCTGTTAATCTGGCATTTTAACTTCTCATGAATGTTGTGGTCTGTACCTTCTGACACTGTCCCAAGTTGTGTGTTTAACCAGAAAAACAGAAGTAGAAACCACAGATAAATTGTAGCTGATCTTGCGATTGTTTAAGGTGAATTTTACCTGCTGCATCTGGATATATGGCTTAGTGTTGGGGGACTGATAGAGAGTTGTTCTGTCAGCTCCACTTGAACTAACCTCATTACGTTTGGATTCTTCCCTGAGGCTATTTCTACCCCATTTTGTACAACTAGAGCAACATGAAGAGACTGAAGTTTTGCAGACTTGAGTTCATGACATGAGCTACTAATTTATCTCTTTTTTCTTTTCTCTGAGTGGCTGACTTCACTTGTACAAGAAACTTGTTAAATTGTCCAATTAGATTCCCAGAAGGGGTATTTCATTGTTAAGGTTTGAGAAGTTGTATTCTAGGTGGGTTTTCTGTGGCTTTATATCTGTTACAATTGAATAAAATATTTTTTGGTAATATTTCATATTACTTAATTTTTAAGGTGATGTTAAGTAGGGGAAATTATCAGCAAGTAAGACGAGTGTCAAAACCAGAAATCATAATGAAAACTCTTTTGCTGCCTTTCCAGAAGCAGTCTATAATAAAACCATTTCTAAAAACCGGAATACATATTCTGTACACAGAAAGCGGTTAATATTTCACAAACTACAGAAGTCCTTCATTATGCACATAGCATTTTTCGTATTGTTTACAGTGCTATTTACCACTCCAGAAAAGTTAACCTTGTTTTCAAATGCAACTGAAGCAGGACCCAGAGAACTAACTCAATTATTTAATAAATACACACTGGTTGCAGGTGGATTGTATATTGATAAACCTGTTTATTACTCCACATGCAAAGCATCAGCACGAAATAAGTTCAGTCTAAAATATGTGCAAGTCTCCAGCAGAAAAAAATTAACAATAAAAAGCTTATGGAGAGCAGCCTGTGATTCCATTGTTCATAGATAAGCACCATTCTGGTATAGCTTATTTCCAATAAAAACATTCAAATGCAACTGGATTTAGGCATAAAATAAAACATTATTTCAAAAATTTAATACTAAAATAATTGCATCTGAAAGCAAATATTTGCTAAGCACTTCTTATACATCTCAGCTATAGCTTAACACTTGAAATTGAACTCATTTAATAAGTGTCCTCTTCACAAATCACATTTATGAGGTATTGATTTGGGTACTAAAAATGAGCAGATCCAAAATTAATGACCACTTTGCAAAATGTGGGGCAAATCCAGCTGTATGTGGTGAATTTCCATTTCCACCTGATTCGTAGTTTAAGAACCTGGATTGATTCATCAGTCTTGGAAGGATTTTTGAGATTCCTGCTTTATCAGCAGCAAGATACTGACAGCATGTGATGTTATATATAACAGCAGCATAATGCTATTTCATTTTTCCAATAATAACAATATATTTCACCACAGAAAATGATAGCATATTGTAACACTTCATTGAAAATTGCAATTTTTAGCTACCACTTGAGAGAACACTCACTGTAAGAAACAGTTTTTAAGACTCAGGACTTAAAAGTTAGCTCTCGTTAGCTCTACCCATTTCTGTGGTCACGAGTATTTCACTGCCCAGTTTTGTAGTGGTGACCAGCTACCAAAGAGAGGGACAGATTATGAGAGATGTTTGTGGCTCAGCTAATTACTATTAAGTCCATCTGTAGTAAGATGTGTGGTTGGGAGACGGAGAACAATTTCTGTGAGGTGGCAGCTGTTTTCCGAATTCATTTCTAGGTCCTGGGGACGAATGCCAGGCAATGTATCCCACCGATGTTCCTGCTACCCCCGAGCACCGGACATGGCTGCTGGACTTTACTGCTGTGTGAAGTGCAGACCTGAGATCTCTGGCAACTTCTGGTGACAAGTCACCTGGGGACACGTGGCCTCGACATTTGTGGTGGCCAGGGTTGGAGAGCCAAATTGTGAAGATGGGCAGCTGCACCCTGAAGTGCATGGACTTATTTCTTCAGCACCTTCTTCTCTGTGGAAGCTGCCCTCCAAAGGCTTGTTTAGATTGTCTCCCATTATAGTCATTCATAAGAGCTATGAGTGTCTCTGAGACATCATCTGATCTCCCTCTTGTTCCTGTCTGCCGTGTCCCCAAGTGTCATCTCAGTGTCCAGACAGAACAAAAACCCTCTGAGTCAGAGCTCAATGAGAAGCACGTGTCCCTGCAGTGTGTCCCTGTGTAACTAGCATTGTTGTCATTGTTCTGCGATCTTCCAGTTCTGGCAGGCTCTGCAAGTTGTTCACACAAATATCAGCGATGCTATTGTCCCACCTCCTGAAACCTCGGGGTGCACACAGTCACTGACCCTCCCTTCTTGTTGTTCCTCGGTGATGTGAATGGTTCATGAAGATTTTTGCCAGGCTTGGCCAACCTCAATATCATGGCCCCCAGCAGGTTCTCATCTCCTGCCGGCCCCCACACCATTGCTTTGGGTCACCCCACATGCCACCACAGCCTGCCTTGAGCCTCCTGAAAGCTCCTTCCCAGGTAGGCACTAAATGCTCCACTTCCAAAGGTTCCCTTAACAGTGAATGTGTGGGACTTCTGCCTATCCATGCTACCTTTAAATAACTGTGTGGATGCAGTTTGGGTGCTAGTAAAAAATGTTGGTACTTCAGACAATTTTTCAAATTTATTAAGAGACGTAATGTGCAGCACAGTGTGTGACTGTGTTGGAGGGACTAACCCTTCTTCCTGATAAATTATACTATTATGCTTTGAAATGCATTTACTTGTATTGAAACATTATTTCTCTGAGGTTTTAAAAAAAATCTTTTCTGCTTCTGAAAATAAAGAAGTTATTGGTAAGAGGGTTCATTTTGTTATAAAACTGTTTTGTTTCTATTCAAACAGAATGTATCTGGGAGACGAATTTTCTTAATTTGCTAACTAATGATGTCATTCTTTTTTTTTATTTTGAGATAATTCTAACACCTTAATAACCCAGTAGGATACTTATTAAAATATAAGAGATTAAATTCTAATGAGCACACTGCAGACCTCTTCTTGAAAGGGCTTTCAGGAAGGGATTGCAATAAGAAAAAAAAAAAAGAGTAAATTCATTTTCCAGCTTATAACAAAAGGCAGCATAATAGTACAGAGCTGTAACCACCTACATGAATAAACATAAATTAAGTGGTGTTTTACCCAGCTAGTTATCCCTTAGACTAATATGCATGAGCAGGCAGAAAGTCTTCATTTTCTCTGGAATGGATGACTTGGAGACTTTGCTGTATATCAGCCTTAACTGTACTACTTCTTGTACGTAAGTACTGATGGATTTACAATGAAGAGGATATCAGGACCTTTGTCAAACTTGTAGATAACCCACAGAACAGGATACGCAACGCAAACACCTTCTGTGTTACCGTGCAGCCAGGACACGGCCTGAAAGCAAGACAGCATTGTAGAGCCATGGGGATAAGGCTGCCAGATCACGGAGATCCTCAGAGGAGCGTGGGCAGTGACCAGTATTATAGTCCTGCCCAGCTCCCAGCCCCAGGAAGTGTTTTATACCCCCTGCTCTCACCGACACTGTTAGCACCTGGATTTGGACTCGCTGTCGTAAAGGACATTCTGTATCCACAGTAACTAATTCACTCTCAGTCAAAATAAAAAGAAGGTTTCACGGGGAGTTCAATATGAGCAGAATAGAACTCATAATACAACTCTTGACCAGCTTGAGGGGGGATAAAAACAAACCTGATTTCTACAGGTCGAGAAATACTTGTGGATTATGGATTACTGATAAAAAGATTTGCACTGATTTGGGCACATTAGGAAAAGCTATTAACGTACTAGCAACAAAAACCACTGTAACAAGGTAAAACATAGCTAATGGTGATGAGGGCTATAAAAAAACGAAAGTCAGAATTAAAACGTCTTGTAAGAATTGTGATGTAAATCTCCTACTATCCTTGTATATCATATACTATGTCACTGATACAGTAACATGCTATTTACAAAACAATAGATTCCAATTGATGGGGAGGACATTTTAATGAAGACCGTTCAGGCTCAGTATTACTATATATAATAATAAAATTATTTTTAATTTTATCTCCTCTTGAACCTGAACTCCCAAATTTTGAACTAGTTTTTGCTAAGTGATATAACACAAACTGAAAATAATACACACAAAGTGTTATGATACCCAGGTGATTAAAGGTAAAGCAGTTATTTTTATGACATCTCTGTTCTCACTTCACACCAAACAAATAATTTTGAACAATTTAGTTGAGAGGAAAGTAGTGAAGTGGATGTGGTGTATATTGCATTAAGATGGAAGAAAAAGATAAGGAAAATGTAGATATGCTTGTGCAGTGCTGGAAGCATTACAAGAAAAGGAGCAGAAGCATGTGTTGCATTTACAGGGGATAAAAATACAGTGTGCTACTAATGGAAAGATGGGCAATAAACAACATGAAATCTTAGGCGAAGCAAACAAAATGCAAGAGAAGACAAAAGAGTAAAGTAAAATTAGAAAGAAAAATAACTTGGAAAGTAACCATGCCATCGCTTCAGCAGACACCCCCCCACACCAGCCCTTTTTTTCGTGTTGCACTCCACACAATATAAAGATACAATTCTTTGCCTAAAAGCCATGCTACCCAGCAGAGGTCTGAGGCAATAGACAGGGTCAATGCAGTGCAAGAAAGGTACAGAGTGTGGGGATACACTTGTTCAGCCCTATGTATTGTGGTACATCAATCGAATTGAAGTTCCTTGGACTATTTCTTTAAAGCTGCATCCTGGATGAAAATACAAGAAGGATAGTGATAACTTCAGCAAATGCAGTGGAGGCTGGGACAGGTGGTGTTCAGCACCTAACCTGTCAAATTCCTGAGCACCCTGATGTGAATTCGGTGCAACCTTGCTCTGGACTAAGATCTTCTGTGGGCGTTCCAGCCACAGCGAGTCCATGATTCTTTCATTTTGTACATCCTGGGATTCTGTTTGGATCACAGAATCTCACTGATGTTCATTAACACCTGCACTTTCATAATCGAAATGTGCCTTGATATTTGCTTCCAGTCTATGCACCAAAAGGTGTGTAGGAATGGATGGATTTAACAACAAAATCAGTTAGAAATGGTGAGAATAGCAAGCCATGCATAGATGGCATCACTTCGAGGGAAAAAAAGCTAAACCAAACAAAACAATCAAACAAAGGAGAGAGACGGAAAAACAGACTTGAAAAATTGAATCAGTTATTTCTTGTTACATATGAACTAAACATATATTTGTAGTGTTCTAATTCCACTGATTTGATGATGCATGTTATCTGTTGAAACAAAAATAGTAAGATGTATAACATTTACATTCAAAATAGCCTCACTTTTCATCAACTGTTTTGTACCAGCTTTACACTGTATGTAATAATAAAATTTTGAGTTATTTTTCTAATTCTTACATCATTTATCTACTGTCTCTGCTCATTCTTTCAACTCTCAACCATGTCTTAGCTTTTTTATTTTTTCTGTCTGGCGACAAAGTTGTTGTAAAAGACAAAACAGATAAAATAGCAGAATAATGACAGTGGATGTCCCCTCTGGTGAGATCTGGATTTCCTCAGTGGAGAATGTATGACATTCTTTCATTTTTGACACCCGAAAGCTTTCTTTAATAATGTAATTTCAGCCTAATTTAACAGTCAGCATATTAGATGTCTTTTAAAGGTAATCCCATCTTTTGTTGGTTTTAGCAACTGATTACTCCCCAACCCCACCAGCCCCAGTTGCTCAGCTCTATACTGAGGATTTGGCACAGCGTGTTGGAATAAATCACTCTACTTCTGCCCTTTGCAGTCTTAAAATAAAAATCCAAGCATAGATGTAGATGTGTGCAGTGATGAGGGAAGAACCAAAACAAAAAAATGCATGTTCGCCTCTTCTTATGGTCACCCGACTTGAACCTTTCTAATGCCAGGATGTTGTTTCTCTGAAAAGAAAAGAAGCTATCACCTAAGGGATTTTATAACTAGGGAATATTTTTGCTACTATTGCAGATTAACATTATGCTTTCCTCTGCTAGATGTGATCCCATTTAATTATCTTCTGTCCTTGCACAGACACTTGATGATGTGACTCTCTTGATAAGAAGGTTGTACACAGCCTGCTGAGGTCAAGTTCCCAGCAGTCACAGAGTGCGTCAGTGGTGCCAGTGAAGTCAATAGAATTGCTTTTATGTACTTTAAGTTTGAGCACATGGTTAAACCCTGCTTTTTTCTTTTCTTCTTTTTTTTTTAGCTCTGTTCTTCTGTATTGAGGTCACATTGACTGTTTCATTCTGTTTGTGCTTTCAGTCTCTATTTTTTACTGAGGACATTGTAGGCTGAACAGGAATTCCACATTTTCAAGTGGCATACAGAAGAGTAATTGCCTACTTAAAGTTTTCCTCTCTATCAAGTACTTTGTGGAATACATCTTAGTTCATTCTGATACAGAATGACTGAGATTAACAGGTACTTCTATTTCCAGCAGCCACTGGCAGAGGCCTGAAAAGGTTTTGCAAGCACCACCATCACACCTACAAGCACCTGAACTGTGGCAAACTTCCAGGGAGCCAGTGTGGCATTCCACTCCACTCTGCATTGAGTGTGGGACAGTCTCCAAGGTGGGACACTTCTCTTTTCTTCCTCTTTTCCTCTCTGAGCCAGGAATAGTTCCAGGAGCAGAAGACAGTTTCCGTCTGGATCAACTGCTGACTTTTTCAGCTTGTATTTTTATCTCTTCCATATGATGCTGATCCTGGAGAGGAGCCTAAGTTGAACATTCCTGCCTTTTTTTCCTGGGTCTTCTGTTGCACATAAAAATTCAGGTCTGTGGGGTTATTGTAGAAACTCTGAAAAGCTCTTTCTCCGTGGCCCTTCTCCCTTGCCTCTTTGCCTGTGGCTGTAGTGAACAGCAGCACTCAGTGCAGAACTCAGGTACAACACAGTGACCATTGCATCAATTACAACAGGCATGAGTCTCATCACATGGTGCACATAATCACACTCGGTACTTTAGAACTGTAATTAAGTCTTGGGAAAATGCTCCACTCATTTACATCACCAGACTGATCTGTGTTAAAAGACTACCATATTGGAACAATGTTTTCCGAAATAGTTGACTTAAAATAGGTCCGACATCAAAGGATCTACAAATTTGTATTTTAAAAGTTTGTGATGCTGTAACAAATCAAGTGTAATAAGACAAGTGTATATCAAAATATTAAAAAAATCAGTCTTAATTTTCATAAGTGTCACTTAGTAATGTGTATATATTAGATTATTTGAATAATTATCTCAAATTATTTATGTATTTAATACATTATTTATTTACTATCAAAAATGATCCTGTCTAGATACAACTATAACCTTAGTGGTTAAACTGAAACACTGTGCACTTGATTACTGATGAAACAGTAGAACCATGGCGTCATATCAACAGACATATCAAAAGTACAGAAATACTTGTTTTCTCTTTGTTTGAATAGTTTAGCTATCACATTGATGGACCCAAAGATAGTTCCCTGACAGAGTGGATTAAAATCATAAAGCTGTGAGTAACATGAGTGTATAGTCATTCATCTTCATCTCCATTCACTCACTTGGATAAATGGGGTTTGTAGTTACTTGTTTCCTTTTTAACACATTTGCCCAAGGCAACAAACCAAAGAAATTACAGGTAAGAGTTTATCAAATGCTTGGAGCCAGTTAACTCCCTCTCTTCCTGTCACTCAGCATCATTTTATTAACAGAACCTTGACCCAGGTGTGCCGTGAGCTTGAAAGTTCAAAAGGTGGGATGCAGCTGTCACATGAAAGATGGATGATGTGCATTTTACGTTTTCAATGCACGTTAGTGTATCTGAGAGTGGACGTGCTAATAAAAGGTGACATCTCACCAGCGATATTGTGGGAGCCTTGGGAAAAGGACTCGGAACAGTTTTAGGATGTGATAGGAATGGACAGGAGGAGAGACCTCATGGTTAATGTACAGAGGCTGAAAGTTTGCATTTGAATTTCCAGCAGTGGAAATGTGCATGGCACAGAGTTTATCAAAATCAGCAGGACCGTATACAGTGCACAGTTTGCTACACAAGCAAGGTTTGAGAGGAATAATGATGGTTGAAATACATTTTTATTAAATATAAATAATTTATAAACACATTTTAGATTATTATATTGCTCTGTTATTGGTGTAATAAATCAATTTTGTTTTATAGCTACAGATATTATACATTTAAAAATGTACTTTCACATACATGATGAAGGAATTTGCTCTTAACATGTGAAACTGTCCATAATGTTCTGTTGCTTTCTTTTTTAGTGAGGTAGAAATTGAGGAAATAATCTAAATATAGATTTGCATTTTAAAATTTTATCAATAACATTGATATTAAAATTATGAAAATTCAAATTATTTAAGAATTTTTAAGATATCTTAATTTGATCTTTACCTTTTTCACTGTATTCAAGGAAAAACTGAATAAACAGTGTAAATAACAATCAAATAAAGGACTGCTTTCCATTGTAAACAATGAGGAGAGGTGCTTACTGTCATTTTCATACAAATTTTCTTCTTGTTAAACTTCGAGCCTTTTCTCACAGAACTGCCCAGTTTTACTGCCCATGGTTCAGTGTTCACAAACACAGGCCCTGACCCTGCACCATGCTGTGGTTGTGAAGAGGGCATCAGTTTGCCCTTCCCTGTTTGACACAGAATTTTTCAAATGTTTTTAAGAATATCAAGACCTGGAACAGCCAACTTCCACTCTCATCCTCTATATTTCTCCAGCAACTGATATTTTGATCCTTTCTTTAAAACCTGTATGTCAAACTGACCCTCTCGTTCCTCTGTCCTGGTGTTCCATGTATCCCACATCACAGTTGACCCCTACGGAGCCAGTGCTCACCCAGTGGCCACAACCTGCCCCCTCCAGGGCCTGGATCTGCTCAGCTTTGCTCTGCCGTGGGCTCAGCACGGGATCTGCTGTTCCACTGCCTTTATTGTGGTCAGGATGCTTGATGGCAGTGGAAATGCTGCACGTAGGGCCCTTAATGTTGGTTTGGTTGGATGATCCAGCAGTTTGGATTGAGGCTCTAGCTCTCCTTTGGTACTTTTATTCACTTCTATAGCGTAGTATTCATTCTCATATTAATTTGCATTTCCTATTATATCTCTAATGGGAACTCTCTAACCAGTCATTACTTTATCCATATGTTAAATGTTCATTTTACAGCTATTAGTATTCTGCCCAGGCTATATATCTCTTAAGTACTAATTTTGGACACTGCCCAGTTTTCCTGCCTTCCTCTGTAGAATGTCACCAGCGAGTTCACTAGGCCTTGGATTGACTAAATACAGCTCATTAGACCAACACCAATTTCCTGTTGCTCCCATTTTCATGCTCATTTTTTCAACAGAACATTTTTAAGCCCTCCTGAGCACTGCTTTAGCCAACAATATATACAGCTTGCTACAGTGTTCTCAGAAAATAATTTCCCAGTTTGCAGCCTGATTTGTTTTCATCCAAATACTGAAATGCTACTTTTTAGGTAAATTTTCCCACCATGCATGATAATGCTGATTGTTTCTCTGGCTTCAGGCCTCCAGAATCAACAAATGTAAAGAAGACAGGTCATCCTCGTATCAGTCAGTGGCATGATTTCTTACTTCTTCAGTGGGATCAATTGTATCACCAGCACCTGAAGAAGAAAGTGTAAAATGCAGTAAGAATTTTCTTACTGGAATTGTAACATTTGGACATTTCTATTTTTAAGTTGCAGACCAGTTTTATTCCTGTCTTTTATCTTGTCTTTCATTTTGGTGCTGGTGTAAACATCAGGCTTAATTTTTTTTCCCTTTTATATATGTACATACTTGCTTTAGATATTTTCCAAAATTATGGCTATTGTAGCTGCTTTTATAAATGAAACTGCAGAATGTGTGCAGATGGCCTCTACAGGAAGAGAGCTAAGTTTTCTCTTTCTCCCCTTCTGGTCCAATAAACATTGATTTATAAAATGTGGAACAGATCCCACAGGACACTAGAATATTCAGTAGGCTGGTAAATATGCAATGATCTAGGATATGCATTCAAATATTTGCTCCACATCATGGATGTAAAAAGAAAAAAAAAATTTACCTGTTGGTTTCTCTCTCATTTTTATTATCAAGATGAGAAAATTGTACTTGGGCTACCAAAGCACATCACCTGGGCAAAGTGAAGCAGTCAGGTACAGATAACAATATCCCCTTTGGAGGTGGTCTAATATGAATGTTTAAATATGCTTTGTAAAGAGGACTCAGTCTGATTTGTTAAAAGGAAAACTAGGTGCTTCCCTTCATCACTGAGTGGGATAAGACTAATGATTTTACTGTAAGGAACTGTACCAAGATTAATGGTTATAGTAGAGATGCTAATGTTTGTGTTTAGCAGAAACTATGAGAAAAGAAGCAAAATGTTGCTACTGAAATGTTGCTAAGTTGTGCCTCACCTTTCTTTGATACAGGTGAAGCACAAGAGTGTATTACCAGAGAAAAGCCAGTCCTTGACCAGGGGCTACACACAAGACATTCTCTGTATAATTTAGCTGGAATTCCATTTTCCATATGAACAGATGGACCCTTTCTGTGTTTTGACTTCAATCAGACATCTCTGTACCCTGGTGAACTGTTGTCTCGGTGAAGCTGTGTTGGGTCATAAGCACAGTGAGGCACTGAAGGCTGTGAGGTGTCCTTTGTCACACCAGCCGCTCATCACTCCTGCTCCGAGTCAAGCACCCGCTGTGCTCCAGGGCCAAATCCATTCACCTGCATAGGGAAGGGCCTTTACCTCTACGGGGATGCAAGTGAAGCTAAGAGCATCTGTACAGCTGCAGGGAAGCTTTCGTACTTATTTTTTTAATCCATGGAAGTTTGTGTGAAGGAGAAAATTACTCTCGGTACAGAGAAGGGTGAGCGGCACAGGGGCCAGGGTGCCTTCCCTGGCCTCTGCTGCAGCCAGCGGTGATTTGCACAATGGGTGGGAGTAGGGGGTGAGGGCGTGGTGTGGGGATTCCAGCGAGTCACAGAACCAAATAATTTGGAAAAGACCTCTGAGATTGAGTCCAAAATTTGACTGAACACCACCTTACCAACTAGACCATGGCACTGACATGTCCAGTCTTTTCTTAAACACCTCCAGGCGTCGCAACTCCACCACCTCTCTGGGAAGCCCATTGCAATGTCTAATCACCCTTCCTGTGAAGAAATTTTTCCTGATGTCCAACCTGAACCTCCCTGGCGCAGCTTGAGAGTATGTCCTCTCATCCTGTCGCTGGTTGTCTGGGAGAAAAGACCGACCCCCAACCGGCTGCAACCTCCTTTCAGGGAGTTGTAGACAGCGATAAGGCCACCGCTGAGCCTCCTTTTTTCCAGACTAAACACTCCCAGCTCCCTCAGCCGCTCCTCGTAGGACTTGTGCTCTAGCCCCTTCACCAGCTCCGTTGCCCTTCTCTGGACACACCAGCGGAGCCCCTCTCCCGGAAACCCCAGCCCGGGATCTCCGGCTCCAGCACCTGTTTTTGGACCAGCCACGGCAGTTTCCTGCGTCCCGGAGGCTCCAGGGCCGCAAGGGCGCCGTGGCCCCGCGGGAGACGCCGGCG
>VZRJ01005001.1:1374235-1483525 GCA_013397565.1 Ptilonorhynchus violaceus
GAGTCGGCGGGAGCAGCGGTACCAGCGGTGGCGGCAGCGGCGGCGCGGGGCGTCGGTATCGCTCGGCTCTGGCTCTGGCGCGGCGTCTCCTCCACCCCCTCGTGAGCCTGGGGAACCTGCAGCTCAAAGCCGCCGCCAGCCACGCCACCATGTACCCCGGCAACAAGCGGAAAAAGCCCTGGCGGGAGGAGAAAGGTATTATCGCCCTTCCCGCTGCCGGGCCCGCTTCTCCCGCCTTTAACTCCACGTTGAGCCGGGAGGGAGCGAGGGAAGGGGGGTTGGTCCCGGTGCTCTCAGAGCCGCCGCCTCGCCGCGGGGTGTCCGGCAGCGCTGCCCGCCGGCCGCGGCTGAGGGGACGGGGTGGGGAAGGGGGGACTCCGTGCTCTCTCCCCTTGTCCGGGGGTCTCCTGACTGAAACGCCCCTTACGGCAGCCCGGGTGTGCGGGAATTGGGGAGGTTTCCCCCACGTCTCGGGTGTATCCGTGAGGAGTGGAGCCCCGGGGCGGAGGGAAGCGAGGGAGGGCGGGCGGTAAACAGCCCCTCTCCTGAGGGCTTCCCGCCCCCAAGTCACCTTGTGGGAGTGTCTCAGGCCGAAAAGTTGGGCACATGTCCTCAAAACGTGACTTTCTCCTTTTAATGCATTTGTTTTCTGCGGGGAAGCATGGTTTATTTGGACCATTGGTGTAATCAGTTTAGATTCTGGTGTCGGTCAGCCGGGGTGGAGTGTTTGGGGTATGGGGCTCTCAAAAGAACCCCTACTTCCCGTCTTTTGAACTATTTATTCCTTTTTATATATATATTAAGCACCCCCACCTCTGTATTCTCAGTTTATAAAACACCAAAGCCAAACTTCCGAGCATGAAAACTGTGGGCCAAGCATTTGATGCAGACTTTGCTGTTTTGGTACTTTATATATCGATCCTGTGGAGGGCAATGTAAAAATTAAGGAAAAAAATTCACACAGTGGAAGTGCAATATTTATATCTGTGAGGAGGAAAGCTTCTTGCCTGGTGTGTTCCAAATAATGTAGTAATAGAGGAGGAGAGGAAGCAAAACAGACTAGAGGGTCATGTTTTAAGTTCTCTTTCTTTTCTTCCGTCACCCTTGTGACTCTGTATGTTTCAAGCTAAGAAGGCAGAAGACCAGTTCAATGAATGGGATTCATCCTTTTTGTCTGTGGCAGAAATCAAGTGCACCTTTCTAAGGAAAATCAGTTCATTTGTGTTTTACCAATTTTTCCTGTAGGTTAGTTGTTCCTGTCAAACTCTTATTAAATGAAGTGAGTTTTTCCTCTTTCAAACTGTCTTACAATTCATGTTTCTCTAGTAAAGGTGAGGCAACAAATTTCTACCAGACAAAAGTTTCTGTTTTCGACAAAGAAGATACAGTTAAATTGTCTCAAGCCTTGTTTGTGTGTGATCAATTATAACTGACTTTCCCCTTAATGCTATATGTTGTTACCTCCAAAAAATACAATGGTGCAGATGGGGAAAGGTTTCTGGTAGGCTCTGGTGAATGCTCCCATTACTCCCCGTTTGTCTCTTTCAGCTCGTAACAGAGCTGTCTGTGTGAATTCATAGCCTGGCAAGTGAACTCAGACCTTTGGTAAGGAGGGCAAAGTGGAGGGTCTAGAGGGTAAGCTGGGAGCTGGAGCTGCTGACACACTTTTGGCGTCTCAGTCAGCTGTGAGGATGGTGGTCTCATCAGCATGGTGATGTTACTGAATGCAAACCAGTGCTGCTCACTTCTGCTGAAATTTTTCCATCCAGGAAGCATTTTTGAGTGCTAGCTGGCCACAACTCACTGTCTTTTTGCCCAGTGAGAACAAAGAGCATTTGCCAGTCTTCTGCTCCAGTAACTGTGTTCCAGCACCATGCTGATGATATTGGCCCCAGGTATTTTGAGCGAGGAGGGCAGAAAAGGCTTCTCTCTTCATTGCTGGCATTGCCCTTCAGTTTTTAGCCCTGTGGGACTGTTCTTATCAAGTACCTTCTTTACTAGAGAGGAAAACTACAGAAGCCCAACTTCTTTCCTTCTTATCCAGGCAGTACTTTGGAAATCAAAACTTTTGTCAGGTCTGCCTTCACCTTTCACAAGTACTCCTGAACCCCTGCGAAGCTGGCAGCGCTCACTCCCTCTGTTCTTCCCATGAGGCTCTGAGTGCAACTGCTCTCAGCCTTTTATATTCTGAAGCACTTCTTGAACAGCAAAAAGTACCAATTGCTAAATATTGAGTTCAAATCCACTGACAATACGCTTGCTTTTCTTAATTACTTTTTTGGTAATTAAGGGTTGGTCCACATCCTCCCAGGGGAGATATTCCTTGAGGACAGCTGAAACGGAGCGAGAGTGGAGTTGATTTCAGAGCCTTAGACACAGGATTGGGCTGCCTGCAAACTTCCCAAGTTTCTGCCACAGGCAGAAAACTATACTTGCAGTGAAGGCTGCTGGGAGCATCTTCTGGGAGATTTGTGTATAATTAAGACTCAGTTTAAGTTCTTGCTGCTGACTCACAAGAACAAAGTTTTGTAAAGTCTTCCTGTAGAGAAGAACTTATGCTTTGAAGGCACAAGACTGGCTCTGTCACCTCTTCAGCAAAAGGCACCTAGGCTTGCTCTGCTTGTCAGTCCCTCAAAACTGGCACACTCTCTTGGGTCTGCCTACCTGTAGGACTTCTAATGTGCATGTCAAATACTTGGAGTTTTGTATGCCTGGAGCTTAGGGAATGGAGGTAAGTACATTTCTCTTGTGCATAATGGTGGCCCTAGGCACGCCGGTTCTACTTTGGCAGCTGCAAACATACCATTTGGATACCAAGCCTGAATAATGAGAGAGAAACGTTTTTGTCAACTGAAGAAATTGGTAATACTGTCAAAAATACCAAAATAAACTTATTTTTTTAAGGGAGGCTGTGCTCAAAACTTGTCTTTTTAGACTCTGCTAGCTGCAGTCTACATAATTAGAAAACTCTATTTTGAAAAAAAACAAACAAAAACCCCAGTGAAAGTGGTTTTCTTGTTTTTTTTTTTTTTAATGTTTGATCTGAGAAGCAGTTTCCATGTTTAACTCTTTTGGTGCTTCTTCACCTTGAAATGAAAATGTTCTTTTCATGTCCGCCTAGTCCTTCATGTAAAATATAAATAACATGGGTCTAGCCTTCACTTGCACCCCTAAAAATTCTTGAATCATTGAAGAGCATTTATTAGTAACATGCCAAGAAATACTATTAGTGGTTAAAGTAGCATGATGCCACTGGAAAAAAAAGACCCAGAAATTTGAGTAGAGCATGGGTGTTGTGATGTTCTCTACTGTTGTTTTTCTTTTCTCCTCTTCTTTTGGGAGGGAAAAAGTTCTTCATCTTGTAGTGAGCTAATACTATGCACTGATGAGGTAGGGAGGGAGAAGAGGATGTGGCTGCAAAGATGAGCTGAAGTGCTGGGGTTGTTTGCAGTTTTGGCTCATTGGAATGGCTTTTTTTTTTTTACTGTTAAACTTGGTCCATTTATAGCAGGGTCTGAAGAAGAGTGAAGTTGGCAGTAGCTGTCATACTTGTGCGATGTTTGAGGTTTTACTTTTCACTAAATGTCTGAAAAAACAGGTGGTGATGTTCTCAGGAGAAAACAAAATCAACTATCTATATGTATTTTAGTGTGGTAACCAGGTGTGTCCTATTAATGGTCAAATGAAAGTCTCTGAAGCTAAACATGCCTTTCTTACCACCCCAGACACCTAGCAAGTGACAAAATGTTTGCTTTAGCTCTGATCTCTTTTGTGGGGCAGTAGCATTTTATTCATCTTTACTTGAGCTTTTTTTTAAAATTTGGTTTACAAATGCAGAACTTACAGAATAGACTTTCATACCTGAAAACCCACTATAAAACAACAATTCCCAAGTAAAGTTGCTGTTCTCTATTACTGGAATTAAAGTGGCAGAAAGAAGCAGCACAATAGTGATGTGGGGAGGAAGCCTGGACAGCCCAGAGTGTGGGGAAGAGATGTTTAATTTTGCTGAACTGGGATATCCCAAAATAGGTGTGTGCAGTTGTACAGATGCGGTGTGTTTAGCTCCTGTTACTCGTAACTCACTGGATCACTCGTGCCTGGTCCTCTCCAGTGGCATTTCCTTGCATCCAGGGCACTGCATTGGTCACTGCGTGGCTCATGTGCAAGAATTATGAAAGCTTGCAAAACTCTTCTTATTTCTTTCCCCTAAACAGAGCGTTTGCTGAAGATGACCTTGGAAGAAAGACGCAAGGAGTACCCGGGGGATTATGTTGCATTGAAAACTATTCCAACGTGGATGGAAGACTTAAAAAATAAGAGCGAAAGTGATGGTAAGTAAAATGGGGGAATCTTAAAATATAGACTACTCGGTTTTCTTGGGCTGAAGTTACTTTTAGGAAGGCCAAGACTTAAAACTTGGATGTTGTGATAGCCTAAAATGGGGATGGGGGAAGAAAAATACCAACAAAATTTCTTAAAGCCTCACTGGTGTCCCCTAACTCTGCAGGTATCCCCAAAGCGAGTCAGTAACCCTGAAGGGTGTAAAATAGCTCTTCGCTGCATAAGTCTTCCTTTCCAGATACTCAGCAGTCAGCCATGCCTAAGAAACTTTGTCTTTGAAACTTACTGAGCATGATGATACAGGGGATCTGGGCAAAACAGTGCAGTAGGTGACCAAACAGCAGAGGGGAAGTGTGCAAATGGTGTTGTTTTCTAAAAATCCAGAAATGGGAGAAGATTGGGTTTGAAGCCTCCCTTACTTTTGGTCCTGCCTGCTTTCTTGGGCTGAGGAGCATCAGTCTGGCCTAACTGGATTAACTACCATTTCCTTAGCGTGTGCAGCCTTATCACAGTTGTGATCACCAGTAGAGCTGAAGTGAGAACTGACCAAAAATGGGAATCCTATTCACTTACAGAGTCCTGTACTCTGCAAGTAATTCTGTAACAGTGCCTTGTTCTTTGTCTAGTTCCCTTTCATCCACACAAGGGTGTGGAAGAATAGGGATGACTTCTGAGCTGGTTTCCTCCTCCCCTTTTTTTTTTTCTTTCTGTCTTGCTATCCTACTTGGCTGAAGCCTGTGTTTTTTTGAAGGAACATCTAACTATGAGACCCAAAGTGTTTCCTGTTTCTGCAGATATAGGACTAATTTTCTGACCCATTTGTTGTTGTGAAAGGCAAATACTGGCCTGAGTGAAGAGGTTTGTAGAGTAATCTTGTGGCTGCAGGTGAACATGGTCTTTATGGTGATAGTCCAGGTGAGATGAGGCCTGGAGCTAATGAGCTGTTTTTAATAAAATGGGAAGGCTGTAACACTTATTTTAGCACAATCTGGAGGAGCTGACGGATTTTCAGATGTCCTTGTCATATGCAGCTATTGCTGTTGTCTACTCCTAAAAGCATCTGGAATAACTTTTGAAGTGAAAATATGTCAGAGTTTGCTGAGCTCTTCAGCCCTGCTGAGTAGCTGTATTGCATCAGTACCCATAGACCTCTTTCTCCCATTTGAGTAGGTCTTATATGTCAGGAAGCCTGTCCATCTAGAAAACAGGCTGCATAAAAGTGAAAAAGATTACCTGACTTCTGCCAAGTTCATTTTGGAGTCCTGTGGTATGTGGGAATATGCAGTATTTCATGTGGTTTAACTGGGAGACTCTTTATCTGTTCTAGCCCAAACTATGTTTTTATTCCAGCTACTCTCACATTCTGTATAAAGCACTGAAGTTCACAGAGCTTGTATTACTTGGGCTGCTGGAAGTGACAAGGTGTGGATTTACGTTGTGATTGCTGTTACACTTCACAGAAGCAAAATGTCAGTGTCTAATATGTGGATATTGAATCATGGCAGTGGTGAATTTATTTCCTTGTAGCTGCTCTTGCATTCTCTCTGTTAGTACCCAGTACACTGCAAAAGAAATGCTGGAAGGCAAAAGTTGTGCTGAAACACTTCTCTGCTACTTGAAGGTTTTGTTATACAGTACATTCAGGAGAAAATATCCGTAGTCACCCTTTTTCTTTGATGTATTTGTTGTAAATAAGCCATGTGGAGTATTGAACTTCTGGAAGGTTGGACTGCTGAAATGCTTCTGTGTTCCAACTGATTAGTACGTTTAAAAGAAATATGTGTTTTAATGTGACTGTTAACTGCATCTGTTTCAAACTTTATTTCCCTTAAGTGTTGACCGCACTCTGAAGGTATCAAGTGTGTCTAAAAGCAGTCTTTTTGAGCTGAAATGCAGAAAAACTAGAATTTAAATCATCTTGCTGATGAGAACTTCTGTTTACTGGGCTGTACAGAGGGCAACAGGTACAGCCTGAATGAGATTCTGGAGAGAACAAGAGAAGCCCCAGGTGTGATGGAATTGGTGATGACTTGACAATGCCATGCCCAAGTTTGTTGCTGTTGAGACGAACAAACTCACAAGGAGTCGGGGAAGGAGAATAGAAGAAAAAATTTATTTTAAGGCACACACACATTCTTTTATAGGCTTTAAGAATGTTATGATTCGCATCACCTGTTAATTGGCTATTGAATCAATACAATACACCCAATGGCTACATTAACTACAACATTTTATTATTAGTTACCCATAGCATCAGTATCAAAACAACAAGGCAAAAACACCAGGTGCAAGGTTGCTGTTAAATTCTTTCCCTATGTTTACAGTTTTAGCTCTTGTTTCTCACGGGTAGAAGTGTACTGTACTAAGATTTATTTCGGAGCTAGCAAGGCTGGTAGGCCTGCTGTGCTTCTCCACACAAGTTCTGATATTTTCTTGAAGTGAAAGGTGTCTGCTTGCACTGACAAACTGAAGAGGTCTGAAGGGTGGTGTTGGTGAAAATAAAATCCTCTCTATACTTGTCAAG
The DNA here is from genome assembly GCA_013397565.1 of Ptilonorhynchus violaceus. NCBI lineage: Eukaryota > Metazoa > Chordata > Aves > Passeriformes > Ptilonorhynchidae > Ptilonorhynchus > Ptilonorhynchus violaceus. Next base: position 1,381,104 of record VZRJ01005001.1, read on the forward strand.
CCAGAACAACAGCTGATGGGGAATTTGGAAAAAATTCTTTACCATTTACTTCCAACACTGTATACAGTGAAAAAAATGACAGGTTGATTAGTAAAGCAGAGAGTGGCTGTTCAGGAAGAGTGATGAGGAGAAATCAAGAAAGCAACCAAGAACAAATCAAGTGAAGCAGGCGCAATCAATCAGCTGCTGGAGTAAGAAGCTGTAAGAGAAGGGCACAGCATCTGAGCTGGCAATAGTCCCCATGGGTACTCAATACTCAACGGAGATTAAGGGTGTTCAGTAGTGTACAAATTTTTGTACTGGCTGTTAGGAAAAATTACATGTACAATGTAAAACCTTTATGGTGTTCATTTTTAAATGTGAGTGACTCATGGAACGGTGTTGGGAGGTTCCAGTTAGGTACATGTTTTTGTTATGTGGAAGTTTAACAGAAGATTATTGAGAAGTCTGTGTGCAGAATTAATCAAAGTGAAATGACCTAAGAGGTTCGTATTGGGAAGGAACCAACCTCACTGCCAGGGTACCTCATGGGTGCTCTTCATTGGCAAGTTGGGAGAACATATCTTAGTTTGTGGAAGAAAGTTTTTCCCTACCCCTCCTTCTCTATCCTTTGATAGGAAATTGTGTTCAGAACTAAATTCCGAAGCAAACCAGTAAAGCTTGGACTAAGTTTGATGTTTTGGAAAGGCTGGAAGTCTTTGCAATAGAGTAACATAACAGAGATGTGCATCTATGTAAAGGCTTCTGAGGAGTAAAGTTACTGAATTCTGAATGGTAGCTGACAAGGGCTTTGTCTCTTTGTAGCAGCAAAGGTATTAAAAAACATTTGGAAGTTGAAAGAGGCAGTGTCTTTGTTAAAATGCTCTGCTGTGACTAAAAAATCCCCTACGTTTTTAGCAGGTCTCATATGGACACGACTAGCCATAAGAAATTAGGTTGGCATGTGTTTTGGCATGAAATTTGGTTCGTGTTTGTGTTAATTCTTGATTTTGAGAGGAGAGTAGCACAATGTAGAATGCAAAGACTAGGCCTGGTGCCCACCTCTCCGAGCTAAGGGAAACAATCTGATGTGGGTATGTGCATTTCCAGAAGGACTATGCTGTCAACAGCCCTGGATTTTTGGTGTGCTGCTTGCCAGGCTGCACAAGTGGATCTTGTAGATCAAGCGTTGTAACACAGCAGTGGAAGGAAAAGGGACAGTTAGTGACAAGTGGCCCTCTTTAATGTCAGAGGGGATGGTAGGAAGACAAATTTGTCTTTTTTTTTTTGCAGTAGTCATGTAAATGTAAGGTTTCTTTGGTTTAATTGTATTTATTAGGGAAATGAGGAGTTGCCCAATTTGGAAACTAAGGATGAGCTTGTTGTAGAGGGCTGGATAGTACGAATAGACTGTAATGCATCGTTCTTCCCACTTGTTATCCTTCAGATGCACCGAAAGCAGACACATATCATCTGTTTTCTGACATACTTTGGAGTAGAGTGTCTTCCTGTCAACATGTGAATAATGGACTTGCTTTATGAAACTCTGGAATTTATATCTGTTTGTTTCAATGCTATTTATTACATACTACTTTGTTAGGCACTCATCTTGTACAGCAACAGGAGCTCATGTTGCTTGGTGAATAAAATGCCACCATGTAGACTAGCAACTAGAGTGTTTTTTCAAGTTAATTACATATATTAGCTTTTTGTTGGGTACACACTTATTCCCAAAGATGTCTTTACTCTGCAGTGGTGAATCTGAGAGATGACCTCAGAAAACTTGTCCTTGAAAGCTTTTTGAAAAATTATGGTTTTGGGAATTTTGTTGCCACTGAGCTTTGTGTGTCCCTGGTAGAAAAACATTTTGTTACATTAATTGGGTAATTCAGAAAATGGAATAAATGGTCTAGTTTAACTCCAGGCAGCTGACAGTCCTGCTGACTCTCACAGCCTCTGGAATTCCTTGGTATGACAGTGGTGCCAAGAAAACAGCAAATTCAGGTGGTGGTTTAAAGATCTTTGCTGGTGGTAAGAACTACTTTTGATTGGGTGAAGTCGAAATGGAAGGACACAGCAACTGAGTTTATTTTTGTTTAACATTAAATTACACAAAAGGTCTGCAGTCCTTTTAAGCAAATCTTGGACTATGTTTAGATGTTTTGGCAGCCTCTGAATCTTTTTAATCTGCTATTTTTAAAGAAAATTATATGGTTCAAACTATTCAAATTAATCTGTTTTAACACTGAGGGCTTTATGTATAATAATAAGGTTTGGATTTAATAAAAGCATCTTTGTACTATTAATGTATAGCTTTCTAAATATTCACAGTGGACTGACACAAGATTACAGAAGTATGTAGATGAGCCACTCCAAATGCTTCATGCTGGAAAGAAAATGGGTGGTAGCACTAAGCTCTGACCAGCGTTTCTTGAGATGGGTGACTAACCACAGGTAACTCTCCAAAGAAAGCAGTATATCTGTGCAGCCCTGCTTGATATGTCCTGCAGGAACTAGGAACCAAGGTGATGGTTATTAAACAGATTTTGGCAAGTGACCTCACTACTAAGCTGCACTGCAATTCAGCCAGACGTCTACAAGTAAGAAATGACATCATTCTAAACCACTCAGTATTATCAGTGATTTATACAGAAAAAGAAATTATGTTCAACTAGAACATTGAGATTGTTAGACAAGTTTTGACAATCACGAGTTCTGTCTGTAACAGCTATGTGAAACCTGTGTGCTTCAAGACCATCCCTCCACCAAAAATCTGAGTCCATCAACTTTCATTGTGACTTTTTTTTCTTATAGTGACTTTAACAACTGTCTTTATTACAGATTTTTAGCTGAGTGACAAGGATGAAAGTAAATCGAGACAGCTTAGTGTAATTCTTGCTATCTGTCAAAAAAAAAAAAAGGTGCTTTTCCTACTGAAACTCTTGGTTGGATGAAGTTCACAGTGCAGCAGTTTTTCTGCTGAGTTCACATAGAAAACAGCAATAATTTGTGTGCCACCATTCAGGGTGGCAGGTGCCACCCTGTTACCTGTGGCCCTGAACATGAATTCCAGCTTTGCTTTAACTCGTGCTGTATTTGGTTTTGTCCTTATTTTTCATATATTGGCATACCACTGTTACTCAATGCTAAACATCTTACCACAAGGTCTCTTCAAGGTTAGTGTGTTTAAAGTTAGAAAGCTGTCTCTCTTTGATGCATGTGGAGATCACTGCTTATTAATTGCTGTGTATAATAGCTGGGGGAGTGCCATGAAAAAACTGACAACTGTGGTTTCTGTGAGTTGTGTGAGGATCATGGTAATTAAGTATTTTGAATGCTTGGGAAACTTCATGCATTCCGTGGCTGAAAATCTGTTTGCTCATTTCTGCTCTGTCCATTGTTATGTATGTCGTATGTATGTTATGTACACATTAAGGAAGCAGCCAAGGAATTAGAGTGCTAACAACAGCAAACCATGTTTGCAGCTCCTTAGCCGGTGCTGAAGGTGTCCAGGAGTCTGCATGCACATGGCATAATGTGGAGTAACTTAAAGGCTGAGTTGGTATTTCTTTGTCTGCAACAGATATCCAAGGCTGCCAGGGCAGTGGGGTGTAACCAGAGCCCTGTGTGCTCTACTTCACCCAGGCTCTTGGCTGCCCTTTCAGGATGTGTCCTGAACAGATGCAAAGCTGCAGAGTGGTGCAAATCTGACCATGTGATCTGCTGACCCCACTCACCTTTCTGGCTTCCTCAATACACGCCTCGGCTGTTGATTTCCAAACATAGACTTGCACAGTACAGAGATGGGAATAACTCTTCAGGTGCAAGTTTACTTGAGCGTAAACTGAGCAACAGTCTGTGTGTGTGTGTTGGTTTGTTTCTGGAGGCAAATCTTCTTCTCTAGTTAGTGATATCCCTGATATAAGTAGATAAATTAGTGTGTTTGGTGTAGGGAGTGGAGGGAAACTACAGTAAACAAAAAGACTGAGGATGTATTCAGTTAACCTTGTAATTCCCTGGTGAGCTGCATGTGAATAACCTTTATAGGATGGATTAGCTGTCAAAGAGATGATGCTTGTGTTACAGTTTGCTTTAAAGAGTTTTTGGGAAAAAAAAATTTTCTTGCTTTCAGCAAGTGTGATTATTAAAAAGTTCAGATCTGTTTACATAGATTAAGAACACAAAATCCAGTGTAGCTAATCCTCTCTCTGAGAAAGTAAATCACTTGTCTTTGATGTAATTAAGATGATGACTTCTCTTTAAGCTGATGCTCTGATTTTTTTTTTTTTTTTTTTAACAAGGTAACTTCCACACAGCATTAAGCTTATACAGGTCCTGGATAGAGTTATTACTTTGTGGCTCTTCTGCATGCAACTGAGAAAGCTCTCATCTACTGTGGCAGACAGCTCCTTGAGGGGCAAGAGTTAACCGTAGGAAAGGATGCTGCTCTCAACAATAAACGGATAAATTGGTGTTCTTATTGAGGCTCTGCAAGCTCTCGATGGGCTTTAGAGAGCAACAGTAGGTGGAGATGCAAAGGGAAGTTAGGCACATCTTTGCCAGGAAGCATATTTCTAGTGTTTAATTACTGGTGACATGCATCTTGACCAGATGAATAACTTCCAAGCTTCTGTCCTGTGCAATATGAGAAACAATTCTTTTTTTGTTGCTGCTGAATGTCACTGTGCACTGAAGTTTTGTACAGAGGTCCCTAAGGAAGTGCTAAGTAGAGTTAGAAAGTCGAGATGATGCAGTGTGCTGTCAGCTGGAGGCTCATTCAGGGTGTGAGGCAGGATGGCTTTAGCAGCAGTGATGCTGTAAGTTGGGATGTGCTGTTCCTCAGAAACTGCTGAGAAAAATTGTAGGTTCCAGCTTGGAATATTTTGGTGGCTGACTTGAGTGAAATAGTTTAATATATGCAGGGGAAAAGTAAGAGGTTATATATTTTGGCTTCTGTCTTTTCTTTGATTATTATTTTTTTCTGTTCCCCTTTTTATATATAAAGGATGAGTTTCTTTTGAGCATGGGGGATGGTGAGATCAAACCCCTAGATGAATGTATTGCTCTACAAAGATAGTTTCAGCAAGGCATCTAGCTTTGCTCAGTATGGTAGCTTGGCTAATGCCCTAATCTATAATTCATGATGGATTGTGGCATATGTCCTCACAGTCTTCTGCAGACAGATGTGAGCCAATGTGCCAGCCTGATTAGAAGCCATGTGCCTATGATTAGGTTGAGGCCAAAATCAAGCTGTTAAATTGTACCCTTGTCATGGCTTACTAATGTAGACTTGTTGCCTGGCTATGTGCCTTTTAGATATTTTCAAATGCAGGTGGAAAAATCTGATGTCCTCCTGCAGAAGATGGGACCCTTTTTTGAGATAGTTAGAGACTGATATGGCTTGGTTTAATTCGATGTAGCTTAGATATGACAGACATTTGTGAAGGTGCTGAACTATTGCCTCAACTAGGATTTGCTGCCTGGTACTACTGATAATTGGTGATGACATGGGGTAGGCCACTCAGCTGCTTTTCTCTGGGTGTGGGAGGCTTGCATTAAGTTTGAAAATGAACCTCGCACTCAGACTAAGTAAGGATATTCCTTTAACTCCCTTGATGAGGTCCCGGGATCACTGGTGCAGTTTAAGCTCACCAGGCTCTCTGTTTGGATCATGTTAACCAACTTTCCTGTGTAGCTACGTTTGCTTCATGCACAGTTAAACACTTAATTACACGTGTTAAAAACCCAATCACTGGAAACCAGATAAGCCTGGTTTCCCTTTTTTGATTCAACTGAGCTGAACTGCTCAGCGTGTAGAAATGTCTCGTAACAAACCAGTGAGGGGCTGAATAAGTTGTGTAGAATCATAGAATCATTAAACTTGCAAAAGACCTCTAAGTTCATGGAGTCCAACCATTAAATGGTGGTACTTACCCTGTGGAGGGATATGTGGTTTTGTCCATGTGAGGGTATCTAGCTGATGTCCATTTGGAAAATCCAGTTGAGAATTTCCCAACCCTCATGGGAAGTGCCGCATATTTCTTACGACACCCAGAAAATGCTCTTCTTTGCTGGAGAGAAGGCTTAACAGTCTAGTTGAAAGATGATAAACTTGGATTTTGCACAGCTTTGAAAACTGTTGAAATGATACTAAGAAATATTTTCTATTTCAGTGTGGGTTGTGAGGGAGAAGCATAATGTTTGTGCACAGAAAATGTCCTGAGACTTGCAGGCTGTTGCATGTTGACTTAACATGTTTGCAGAAGTGTGTTACAAGGGCCTTTACCAAAGCTTCCAGGCCCTTTTGGGGGATGGGGTGCTACAGAATGCACATGTTGCAAAATTAAGCCTCTCAGCCTTGTGCTGATGTAGCCAATACATTTATTTCTGAGAGTGGAAGTAGTTCTCTGCAAGCACCTTTGTACTAACAGCATCTCTGGGAGTTGGTGGTCAAACACTGTGTTAGAAAAGATTGCTCTAGAGTTTACCCAAAGGCTCCTCTCCAGAGGACTCAGTCCATCTTTAATGCAGAGCAGATATGAAGAAAATGTAGACATGAAGAAACTGGTTACACCTCTGTCTAGTTGTAAAACGTTTCCCTGCCTTATCTTGCCCTTTGCTTTTTCACAAAGGCTTGTTTATGCAATGATGATGGATGGCCTCCTTGATATGGCTGGTTAGACTGTAAAGGTGTTCAGAGTTCTGCACTTTCTATTTGCTGCATGGGTGTGACTTGTAATTGAAGTTCAGCCTGCACTGGATTTATTCCCACATGCTTAATGCAACCTTTTCTGTATGAACAAGGTACTCTACTGCTCACCAACTGATGTGTTGTGTTCTTTGGTGCGATTTCCTGATGAATCTACATCCACTGAAAGCAAACCCCTTCATGTAGCTGTCACTGTGGGCATGAGTCAGTCATATTTAAAGAAAAAGTAGAGTTCTGTTTTGTTTTTTTTTTCCCTCTTTCTGCATTCCCACCAGTGTGCTTACAGGAGAAGGATTGTAAGTGTACTGCAAATAACTAAAGCCAGAATAGGTGATGTACACAGACATTCCTATATTGACTTAAAGGCTTTGAGATTTGGTGTGTCTTTCATTTCTATGTAGACCTGTAGAAGAAGGTAGAGCTACATCTTTCTGCTGACTGCTAGTGAGTTTGTAACTGCTTGTGAGTTTGTATTAATTTCCATTTTTTAGGTCCTTAAATGAAGCAAGTATGACTTGCAACACTAATTAGTCTTGGTAGAGTTCTCTTCAAATATTCAATGTTTCCTCTGTCCCTTGCTATTTGGATTGAAGCTCCAGTATTCCTTAGGGTAGCAAATTACATGTGGTATCTCAGGGAGTAGGGGAAGGGAAATGCTGCAAGGTAAGATCTACCCTCAAGCCTGATGTCTTCGTGTGGAAAACATCTTTTGCACTTGCATAGGAACTTACCTACGTGTCCCCTGATACTAGAAAACTAAAGTTCCTACTCCCACCTGGTAAGCAGTTGTCACTGTATGTCATGCAGAGAGGTTTTTGAATGACAGTGCCTTGAAATATTTGCTGATGGTTTTGCACAAGTTTCGTAGTTGTCTGGTAGTAACATTTTATTTCCAAGCTGTACTTCAAATACTACAAAAGCCTGTAATACTGTAATACTAAAGAAGTCATTGCTTAGCAATGGTGTAGAGAATTAAAAAAGCAGAAAATGTAGAATAAAAACTGTCTGACTGCTTAGTAAGCTAATGAATGAAAGCTAATGAATTTGTGGTTCCCCACTATAAACTTATTTATACGATGTGCTTTCGTATTAAAAATGGGCTTTCACATTTTGGTAAATCAAATAGATGCTGCTGAAGACTAATTGCTGGTTGTTCATGAAAACAACTTTTTTTTTTCCAGCCAGTTTCTACAGGTGAGTGGAGGAATGCTACACTGCTGGTGGTGTGTTTTGGATGAAGTATCATAGTGATCCAGAGATACTGGATGAATCTGAACACACCAGGAATAGTTGTATGAATGCTGTGATATTGCCAAGACACAGCTTGTGCAATGAAGGGGATGTGCTTTGTCTTGGAAGGAACCTAGTGAAGTGGAATTACCTGTAGTCTTCTAGCTTTATAGACAAGTATCAGCATACTCATGGGGCAATGAACAGTGATCTGAAGGAGTGTCATATGTTTGTCTCTCTATTTTTGAACTTCCATTTTTAATTATGAACTCTCTGTATTAGGGGGAGGTTATGAAGTAGGAATTGAGTTTGAGGCAATGCAGTGTAGTTCTTGCCTCCATGTGACCTTGGCTGACTTGTACTTCAGTACAACTCAGGCTGCCATTCACTGAGAAGAACCTGTATTGAAATTCTTGATATCACTTGGAGTGAGGTACTGATAATCAGACTTGGGCAAGAACTTACTAAATACCATAGATAAATAGTATTTTTATTCCATTATATCATTACAAAGTCTGGAAACCCTCTGAAGGTTCACATTATAAAACCAACCAAACAAGACAGTGATTGAATGGGTTTCTTCAGACAGACAAAGCACAGCTCCTTCTGAGTCACAGCTGAACCAGCAGCCTTTTCTATGGACCCTAAATCATGAAATCTCAAGCAAGCATAGCAACCACAGCAGCTGGATGCTGACTCTCCAAGTAAACAGACAAATACCCAAGGGCCTCAGCCTACTTATATTGTATCTTTGCTGTCACTGTGCATGCTGCTGAAGTGAGAAGACTTTGATTTATGAATTGACAATTGCATGTCCCTGCAGACCAGGGTGCTTCACAAATTAGAATTGGGAATGTATTCCTCTTCTTGTTCTCCTTGTTTGTTGCTACTCCTTTCTCAAACTTTGTTCTTCGGTACTTTTGCATTCCATACCAAGTCTTCCCTCAGTTTACTAAAACTTCATAAAAAAGGCAGGCTCCTCTTTTTTTTCTACTTCTTTCTTTCCCAGACTTAAAGGGTTTTTTTGCCTCTCAGCTTTGTTATTTTAGGGATATAGAGAGCTGTGTGGGATAGACTGAGGAAAAGGTTGTTTAAGGACTATGCAAGACCTTGTAACACAAGAAAATTACATTTTGCATGAGCTTTGTGTGTGGGTTGTTCAGACTGACTGGCTGTTTTGATCAATTCTCATGGTACACCACTCTTTCTCTGTGTAATGACTCAATGTCTTCAATGGCTCCCATTTAAACATGTGGCTGAAAAGTCAAGGCTCGTACGTACAACCCGTTTGAGGGCTGCTGGTAGCCACAGCACTATGTTTAACTTGGCCTAAGTGAGTGAGCTCTGGGCTCTTTGTGGTAGTTGTATGGGGATGAATTATAGCCCCTCCGATGGAGGATATTTCATGCCTCTTGTAGAAGCTCGGATGGGAGATACCATGGCCTCCTGACCTGGAGGATAGGGCAAAGTGTGACCTCAGCAGATTGGTCAATGATACAGAACTGGGAATGCCCAGTTAATGCCCAGATGAGCCACAAAGACGATTAAAAGATGATTAGGGGACTGGAGCATCTCCTGTGCCTGGAGAGACTGAGAGAGGTGAGGTTTAGCCTGAAGAGATACCCAAGATGGGATCTAATCAGTGTTTATAAACGTAGAATGGAGGGTGTAAAAGGGTTCTCCCCAGACTTCTCTGTGCTTCTCCGTGACAGGACAAGAGGCAGTAGGCACAGTTGAAAGAGGACATTCTTTCTGAGCATTACTCACTGTGAGGCTGGCTGAACACTGAAACAGGTTGCTTGGAGAAGTTGTGGGATCTCTGTCTTTAGAGATACTTTAAATTCAGCTGGGACAGGGTCCTGAACAACTTGCTCTGGGTGACTCTGCTTTGAGTGAGGAGGTTGGACTTCTTGATCACTAGAGGTGCCACCCAGCCTCATCTGTTCTGTGATTCGTGGTGTCTGCCTCCGGAGTTTGGTACTTGGCTGTAGTCCTCAGATAATCCAATTATACCACTTGGTAATTAGCTGAAACAGACCATATTGGCACAGTGTGCAGCCAGGGAGAAGGTGTTGGTGTTCATCATCAAGTGCCTTTGACTTGCATGTTGTGCTGCGTTTTTGGCTCGGTAGAAGGTGATTTGTCTGCAACAGATGTTTCTTCCTTGTGCTCAGGTTCTGATCTTGTTTAAGTCCAAGAAGTGATAGAGCAAATCTGTACTACAAATCTGAAGTACTACAGTGCATCTGTGAATGCTTTTCCCCTGGTGATGGAACATATGGAAATAATGCTTATCTTGATTTAGATAAGCAATTGCCTTTCCTGTACAATCATCCATGCTTAGTAGGAGTAGAAGCAGACACATAATATTACAGATCTTACAATCTGTCTTTTCTAATGCTCTGTAAGCCTATGCAGAAACAAATGGAGTGGAAAGTTGTGAAGTTGTGTTAGATGTGAGGTTAGTAATTGCTAATAGTTTGTCATTTTTAGCCTGTACAGGAAACTTGTGAAAACAAATCCTTAAATTAAGAAAAAAAAAAAAAGGCACTGAAGGGAAAAGGCACAGAATGTGTAGCAGGATTGTTGCTGCACATTCCCCCGTGGTCAGATGCACTCCTAAAGCTTGCTCAGCTCCCATTTTTTCAGCAACCCAAGAAAAGTGGTTTAGTGTCCCAGTCAAGTATTTCCTGAGGATTGTTCTAGGAGTGGAAGGGCTGGCTCTTGTCTTGGGATAATGTGATTCTTGTTCCTTGCTCAGGTTCTTTTTCCAGATCCTGTTAGAGAAGCGTTCCTTGTGGGGATACATGTCACTACTAGTAGCTGTTGTAGCAGGAATGAGATATATGTATGTGGGCAGACATATTTCTATTGAACTTGGAATTAACTTACTTCCTTCAGCTGTGAATTCTAAAGCTGGTTAGAAATTATGAAACTCTCATTTTCAGCTTTTTTCTTGCAATTCAGTCTGTTACTTGTTTTCGTGAACTAGAGGAGGGAAACGTTGTCATGTGGCTTGGTTGACAAACTTTGATTATGACAGTGTGAGCCTCGCTGCCATCAATCCTTCATACTTGTTCTCTCTTTGATTTCTTCTCTTACTGGCTTTTGCTCAGAGTGCCAAGAGACTATTACTTTGCCATAGGTATTGCTATATACTATGGGGCTTTGGTACCTATTTTCACTACTTGGTGTGTGCTTTACTCTTTCATTAACAGGCATTTCAAAATGCAAATGTAGTGCTTTTTTATAACAAACTCTTCCAGCTGTAGGTTCTTCTTCTCCCTCTAGTGGTAAGCTCTTTGGTATTGCTATAGGGATTTCTGTAATTGGGTGTTTGAGACCTGTTTAAAAAATTTATATACCCTAAAGTGTACTAGACTTTAAAATCCTGGCTATTTGAGCAGTGATTGAGTTTCAGGGCTGATTTTGCAATGCTGTAGGTTTGTGCCATCCTTGTCCATTGCGCCAGCCGAGCACATTTATGTCCTGGGTGGGGGCTCCCTCTAGTGAGATGTTCTGACAGTCCCTTTTCCTCTTGGTTCAGACGAACTTTACCCGTTTTCTTTTCAAGTGTCGTTTTTGTTGACTCAGTCTAATGCATTTTTCTACCCTTTTGTAAGCTGTAAAGGCCCTTGTCGTTTGGGGCAAGCTGGAAGGAGTTGTAGGCAAAGCTGAGGGCTGGGACTGCCTACTTTCTCTATTAGGTGTGAAGAACTCAGCTAATCTACCTCATCCTACCTCAAGCTGTGGCTCTGTGGACTCTGAGGTGTTTTGAACATGACTGAAGGGCCAAAGGATGATGTAGGAGGAAGAGCTATATGAAATCGGGTTGCATAGGCAGAGGGGTAGAAGATGATGGGTGGATCTAGAGGGAGAAAGTGGGGGTGGGACATGAATGTTCAACTGTTTCTGGTGAAGTTTTTCAGCTGTAGTATATTACTGAGGCTGGGGCAGAGAAGACAAAAGGAGGACCTAGAGCAGTATTTCCACTCTTGTGTGTCTTCGATAATAGCCTAAACACCCAAATTTTAGAAAGGATGAACCAGGATCAACTCTATCCTTTGTGAGTGTGCATGCAGAGATGATTTAGTGACTATTGACTTCACTTTCTCATAGGAGTTACAGTCAACTTGTTAGCAAGACTAAAGTTAAAACAATAAAAAAAGCTGTCTTATTAAATACATAATTTTAATAATAATAAAAAAAATCTGGATTAGAAATCTTGCAGTATATTGCTCTATTTTCCCAGCAGGTGTTGTCTTCTCAGTCAGAAAAAAGTGCTGCCTCTTCATCTAAGTCTTTCCACACTTTCTGGTTCCTTCCTCTCTGGAGCATGTTTCCCTGCAGGCAGCGCTGGCGCAGGTGCCTCAGGTAGCTCCTGATGGAGGCAGAGTTTTCCTTCTGCAGGCCGATCACCTCATCGTTGAGGGGGGAGCCGTCAGCCAGGCAGCAGGTCCTTGGCCAAGCTGAGCGTGTCTGGCACATCTGGAAGACCAGGGCAGGGAGCACGATGAAAGGAGCCTTAGGGGCCTCAGGGGGCTGGGACCCCTCTGGCTGAGACCCCTTGTGCTCTCCTGGGGAAGCTGGGGCCTGGCTGGGCTGCCCCGGGCTGCAGTTGGTGTGGAGAAGACCTCAGGCAGGTTCTGTCTCATCCTTATGGCTCAGCCTGTCCTTGTTTCCTCCTGGGAGGAAGGAGGCTGAGCCCCAGCTCTGCCTCTGGGCTCAGGCATGGGAGTGGGGAAGAGGCAGAGGAGCCTTGGTGCCTGCCCAGGCTTTCCTCTCCACAGGGGCTGTCAGTCCTCACCCTACACGTTGTAGCCCCAGGCCTTGGAGGGCCCTGGCTCCCGGTCCCCTGGCACCATCCCACCTGCCTGGCCCCATCCCTCACCTCTCTCTGCTGCCTCTTGGCTTTTCTCCGGAGGCTGCATCCGAGGCAAAGCGCGGCGAGCAGGAGGGACAGGGCTAAGAAGGTGCAGCAGTGCACCCGCAGGGACCACGGACTGGCACGGCCTGTGCCACTGTCCGGCTGCTGCGGCTCCCGGGCTGGCACACCCACCCGGGCCATGTTCCCGGTGGGGCAGCTGTGAGCTCTGAGGATGCCGGGGAGGAGCGAGGCCACGCAGAGCCCCAGGAGCAGGGAGAGGCCTGGGCGCAGCATCGCGGAGCTGCCTGAGGAGCTGTGATCTCTCGCCCTCGCCCCGAGCTGAGCCGAGCAGCACCTGCGGGGTCCGTGCCAAGGGGAAGGTGGTGGCCTCAGTTGTGAGGTCACAAGGCCAGTGCCCCGCAGCCAGAGGACTGGGAAACCGAATGTGAGGGTGGAGTGTGAGGGTGGTAGCATGGATGACATGGAGGTGACACCAAATGTGCTGTGTTGTCATAAGGCCATTGCCTGGCAGCCAGAGGGCCGGGAATGGCAAGACCAGGCCAGGCCAGAGGGTCTGAGCATGTGGCTGTCTCAGCCCGCTGCTCTGTCTCACCATTGTGGGAGTGGGCCTGAGCCCCAGGAGTTTGGGGATGTGCTCCCCAGTGCTCAGCAAGGAACTGCTGACAAGTCTGAGTTGGTATTCTCGAATTGATAGAAATAGAGGGTAAGACTAAAGGGGCAAATTTGTTTGTACTGCTTCTACCTTCTCACTAAATATTGAAGACTCTTTTTGGTTATGTACAAACTTCACTTGTTCTGAAGATTTGGAACTGTTTCCCACTTTAGTTTTCACTTTAGCAAATGAGTTCTATTTCTGACCAATAGATGAACTCAAGCTTCTTGAGACTTGTGTGGAAAGAATGTTAAAAAAGTAATAGTAAAAGTGAATTTAACAATCTTCCTCCTCAGTTCCTTGCTGGTGATGTGCATGTCTAACTTGGTGAAGCTTTGGGCAATATGTTTGTGCAAGGGTTTGAGGTAACTGAACTGTTCTATAGACTGAATAAGATGTAAATGAAAGGATTTGATGATGCAAAAACTCAAGAGTTTACAGGAATAAGGAACCTATGGTAATGTTATTTAGTAACAAATCTGTTGCAAGATAGTGTATGTTGTCTTTACCACCCGCCTCCTTCTAGTAGAGCAATTTAAGGTGACAAAGCTCCAAGTTTAAAATCTGCATGGATTTTTTTTTCAGGCTTTTCTTTTCCTGGCTACATCTGTTCAGAAGTCATTCTGAATTTTGGGGCTGTTGGCAAATGGTGTGCTCGTGTATTTTTGTACTCATTTGGTATAATTCTGTATTGGAGAAATTATTACTCTAGTAAGAGGGTTATCTTCGCTAGTTCCTCAGTTTGTTTTTGCAGTTTGCACCCTTGTGATTACCAAATTAAATTATTCAATGGATCTCACTTCAAAAAATATGTATGTTTCTACAGCTTTGTAATTGAATGGTATGTGGGTAAGGATTCAATGTTTCCTAGCTGTACTTTGAAAAAAGGAACAAGCAAGCAGTGTGATGTTAGGGCAGTGCTGGTGTCTCTGTGGGTTACCGGTGCCCTCTCGAGGTGAAACTAAAAGATGCTGCAGTCTGACAGCAGTGGTGTTACTGGACTGCTGGCTGCTCAGGGCATGTAAATAATGACCTCAGACCCACGTTTGTAATCTGATTTTACTGCTTTCTTGGTTTGTAGGTGAAAATGCTAAAGAAGATCTGCAAGGCAAGAAAAGTCTGAGTGAGAAAGTTTCTCTTTATAGAGGTGACATTACGCTGCTTGAGGTTGATGCCATCGTTAATGCTGGTAGGTGGTTAAATGTTTTATGTTGTTTTGTCTTGAAAATCCTTTATAGCTCCACAGTACAAGTGTGAACTCTGAAAAGTTGCCTAAAACTGATGTATCCTGTGGAAATCTGTAGGAAAATACATCTTTTTCCCCAATTCCTTTATATTGCATCTGTTCATCCTGTGTGCGTTTACTGTGACAGGGATTATCAAGAAACTTTTATAGCATGGTTACCATGAAAAAATTAATCATCTTGTCTGCTTTTATAAATCACGCCATTTGTGGGCTAGGTAATGTGAAAACCTTAACAACAAGGTGATAGGAAAACAGAATTTGTTTTATGTGGTTTGCATATTTGCTTTCTTGTTGGGAGATTGTGTTTTTCAGATTTTTGGTCATGACCTATAGAGTTGTAACTGTTTTAGTACCTCTTCTTGCTCACTGACCGTGTTTCTCCATTTGTGCAGCTGAGGTGAAGAACTGTGTGGTATCTTGTGACAAAAGGAGGGAAATGCCAGTGCAATTAGTTTATTTGTGTATTAGGTTATAGTAAGCTAGTTTGGTTTTTTGGAAAAAAACAATGGGAAGGTTTACCCAACTCATGTGCCCCTAGCCAAATCTTGCCTGCACTCCCCACTCCAAAAAGAGTGTATGTTTTGTGTGTCCTGAGGCAGGGAATCTCTTCCCCCTAGTATTTGGATGGCACTGATTAATTTTCAAGAAGTAATGTTTGGTGGTATTCATTTCTTGGAAGGAAACATACTGCAACATATTTTCTCTGATGAAATACAGTTCCAGAGTTGTAATGGCCAAAATTTATGTGTTTGCTTATCACAGGAAAAAGCTGTATGGAGCTACTGGTTCATGTCTGTAAAGAGCACAGGAATGTTTGCTCACACAGTGTAGAGAGCAGTGAACAGTCTCTCTTGGACTGTTTGATGTTTCTCTCTGTATGACTTCCCCCTTTAACAGTGAACATCTGCTAATGGGTTTTGTGAAGTACAGGTAGAATCCTTAGCCATTTCAAAATACATTTTTGCAATCCAAATACTGAGGCTTGTATTCCTATGCAAAAATTTTTAATTAATCTTCTAGTTTACTGATGCACAAAAGCCTTCCTAAATTACAAACAATACAGTAGCATCTATGTAACATGATCCTCTCCTCGCTGTGTTGGCAAGGCTCCTGAAGCTTTAATCTTTTAATTTTTTTTTCCTCATTCTTAAGATGATTTTTCCACTAGTGCCTTTGCTGACTTCTTACTTTATTGCTTTCTAGTAAGTCAATATTAGCATACTTCTCTCCATTTATATTTAGCTTCTCTTGGTTCATAGGCCTCCCTTGAATTACAGGCTGGAACTAGTTACAGATTAGCTTTAGAATAGGAATATTTCGCTTTTTTTGATTTAAATCTCCCTTTAATTCTCCTGAAAGGTCCAAAAAACCTGTATCCCAGACTGCCAATGGTATTATCTTCCTATAAACTTGCCTGCCATCCTGATGAGAAATGCATCTCTCTGAGGAGAGAAAAAAAAATAGAATCAAACCAACATGTATTAATATGCAATTTTGAGAAAAGGTCTAAAGACCACTCGAAACAACACAGACTGAAGTTGAAAGACCTGGAGAAGGACATAACACTCTGAAAGTATCTAGAAAGCTTTTGGCAAAAAAGCAAAAGTTTTTTCTGCTGTTGTCTTCTGTAAATTGGGGCTTAATGAGAGATTCAGATTAGATTTTGGCAAAGCTACTTATTGAAAGGAACATATTTATACAGTGATACTTTGGTGCATCAGGCTGACACCTAGCAGCAGTCCTAGGGCCAGGGCATTGGTACAGGTGGATTTTTGAGTTTCTTTTAACTCTCTTTTGTAATCTTCTATAGTTCTTAAAGGGCATAATGTATTAACTATTATGAGATATTCGTAAGTTTAGATTAAAATACTAAGCTACAGTTACCTTGGAAAAACCAAATGCTCTCTATATGTCAGTGCAGTAATTAAGTCTAAGCCTTTGATTTGCTCATGGTTTCAGTGTTACTTTTTTTCTGCTAAAGCTTTTAAACTGTGGAGGATAGCTGGAAAGCTACATGAGGAAGGTGTTTTGGTTCAAGTTCCATATTATTTATGCAAAACATCTGCTTCAATGAGATTCTTTTAAAATCAAATGGTTTCAGTGCAGTTGTGTCTTGTAGATGGTATCTAAATGCACATTTCTGTACCATATGATGCTTTTGCAAAGAACTCCATTGTTTTTCCTTCTGCAACTGAAGTTATACAAGCCTCAAAGACATAAAGCAGAAAGTAGTCAGCTTCTATGTGTAAGTTGAATAAGATGCAGCCGGTTGAACATGGAATAGGAGACAGGATTTTTGGAGGTAATTCTGTGCAAGTTTTTTGTACTTAATGCCTTTTGACTATCCCAAATGTTAATGACTAGTTCCCTCCTATCTGTTGCAAGCCTTGGGTTAGGAAGGAAGGAAGAGACCCTCCTGAGACTTTCTCTCTGAATGTAGAAATTCCAGTAACTGTCTCCTGTAATAAATAGTTTAAAAAATACAGCAAGTCATATCCAGATTAAAGCCACAGGCAGATACTTACAGGTTGAATGTTTACATTTACTTATGTGAACAACTAAATATGCCTGAAGTAAGGGGAATGGTCTGGCAAATTCTGGGGCTGTGGAAGGGTTCCAGGTGGTTCAAATTATCTCCAGATTTGGATACAAACATATTGGCAAAAAAAGGTATATTCTCAAATACTTGCCCGTGAGGGGGAAATGAGACATGAGTGAATATAAATGGTGATCTTATGTAGCTAAATACCAGGATATCATTGATGAACACTGCTGCAAAAGGATCCCTTTTTCTCCTGGACTTTTAACAGATAAACTGAATGTTGCTTACATTCCAAAAATATTTTACATACAGTAAGTTTGTATCTTTGCTCATTGTCAAAAGAACCACATGAAAACGGCCTCTTTGAAACTGTTCAAGACTAGAGTGAGGATCTGAGCTGCATCGTGAGGGAGAAGGGAGCTGAAAAAAAGGAGCTGATGAGCCATTTTGCTAAAATTGATGTAAATTATCTACCCCTATAAATCTTTTTTCCTTACACAATGGTTTCCTAAAACTTCCTTACTGCTGATTGCATTGCAGACAGGTATTAGTTTAACTTGATGTTTTGCCTAAGGTGTCCTGGTATGCCATTTCCTCCATGCTTATTTTAAAGATTCAGGTAAGACTTGTATGAAAATCTTATTTTCACTCCTATATCCTCTTCTGCTCTTTGTTATTACACTTAAGAATGTGAACAGGCTCTCCTTGAGGCATGTACTTACTGCATAAATCTGTGCTGACTGGCCTTTTTAACAAATCAGATATTCCTGGATGTCACTTCATCCTGATGCCAGAAGTGCTTCAAGCACCTGGAAGCCAGATAACCACAGTCAGCCAACATCCAAATAACTTGTTGGAACTGAGCTTGGAGGGGGTGTGGTGTGTCTTTGTTTAGGGGACGGGAGAGAGGAGTTGTTTAGTCCCCCTGGCAATCCCAAATACAGAAATAAGCAGTAAAAGCCTCAGTAAAGTTTGAAAAATAATTTCTTTAATATTTATAGTATCAACTAAGCAGTGAGGACTAAATTTCCTCTGCATTTTTAATAAGGAAAAACGTGTCGCTATTTATATCACATGCAGTAACTATCTGAAGTAGGTGGAGGAGTGGTATTCGGAGTGGGTGTGATGTGGATGTCTGTGTACCTCCTATACCTTAAACAGCAGTTCATCACTACTGACCTCAGGTACTCATTCACTTCCTACCTGTTAATAAATCTTACTGTCCAGTTATAAGATAAGGAGGCATGTACTGATATGCTTGTGAGGGAGTTTTTACTGGGAGCAAGATCAAGGGGAAACCATTACGTCAGGGGAAAAAAGGATTCTCCTTATTTTTATCTGATAGGGAGGAGGAGGATGATGACTTGCAGAACACTTGAAGAGATGATGTTTCTTCTTATCTTTGAAAAATCTTCTTTGGTATCAGTACACAGGTATGGTACTGGGAACAGAAACCTTCAATCTTCAGGAAAAGGGAAGATGATCAGCTCTATTCAAAAAGATATTTCTGGTAATAAGTCTGTAGTATTGCTTCTAAGTTTGCAATTAGGGAGTTGCTACAGTTATAGCAACTAGGCGTCTCCCTTTAAACTGTACTTGAGTGCTGGAATCATTCCCAATACTCCCAAATTTGGGGGGGAAACTCACTTTTTAAAGGGAATATCTTTTCTATGTAAGAAAACAAGTGTGAAGTAAAATCTTTCTCTGATAAAGAGAGAAAAGAGTTGGTGACTAAAATAAGTAAACAACTCTTTGTGTCCCTTTTTTACTAACCTCTGATGCTAGAATTTAATTACTGAGCCTTGCATTGCTCAAGAAGAGGTTTTCTCTACAGGAAACCACTTACCTGTCTGCAGTGAGTTGCCTCAGCTGGGAATGCTGGTTTGGCAGGCAGAGGTTCCTCAGCTTCCTTGGCATGGTGTGAGCCGAGGGAAGGTGTGTGGAGGGCATGGTCTCCTGCTTGCTTTAAGAGGCAAAGGTGTTTTCAGGGAGTGAATTACAGCTGAGTCTTTTTGACAAGTTTGTAAGGGTTTGAAATGCTTATCCTGCCGTACCTCCCTGTCCTGGTACTCGGTGTGCATGCATGGAACTGAAAAATGCCCAATTTTAAATAGCCTGTGTTTGCTTTACGTGTTGCAGGACTGGTTTTCACTGGAGCCCTCTGCATGACTCGATTTAGAGGATGAAATACACATTTTCTTATTGAGTCTCACCTTTCCTAGTGAAATCTGCCTTTCTTCCCTCAGGCATCTGACTTCACAGCTGTGTTTCAGTATTTTTACGTCACAGCAATATCATTATCCATTTTTTTTAACTGGAGAGAGCAACGTGCTTTCTTCCAGATTCTTGATTTCCTGGACTTGACCTTGAATATGATTGTTGAACTTAATGAGGTGTCCCATTTTTCTCAAGTTCAAAATTACACATCAAGGTAGAAGTGCTATATATCGATACTGGGAACTGAATATTTTATCAGTGAATTATACAAGTGTGTAGGTATAGATGGTGGCTGAACTCTGCCTTTGCACACAAACAGCTTGTTAATGCGCAATCAGTCACTGCAGTTGCCTTGAACTTGGTGCTTAATGAACAGGTGGGGAAAAAGGACGGATTCTAATCTGGAACAGATATGACATCAGGCAATTTCACTGATTGCTAATCCATTTCATTTGGCAACTTAATTTATCACACAGAATTTTCATCTTGTAACTTCTGAAGTAGAAATTACTTCAGAAGTGGCCTGTCTGAGTATTATGAAGGTATTTGAGTCAGTCATTGAGCCTGATCTGGTACTGTGTATATACTTATCCTCCCCTTTTTATTTTACAGTGACCAGTAATTCTTACTCTGGAGCTCATTTCAAATTATTCTTCAATAATTCAGTAGAAAAATAAGTCTCTTAGCTCAAATGTTCCTGCTATTGAATGTGGAAGCAACAAAATGTAAAATCTGCCCTTAAATTGCTTATAGCATTTTGACATGGGGTTTTTGCATTTATTAGCATTGTTTTTTGTGGGGTTTTTGTTCTTCCCCCCCCCCAGTTGTGCTAATCATAAATGGTTGATTATGCTGGGAGCTTCTTAGTAAGTTTGCTGTCCAGTAGAATGTTTTGTAAACATACTTTGTGTTCTATCTCCAGTGTACAGATAGGGAAACAGAAAACTTGTATTGAAATCTCCTGTATGGAGTCATCTGACATCTGCCTATGTAACTTACACTGTTGTAATTTCCTCTAGGAATAGAACCAATACTGCTAACAAATTGTTGTTAATTTGGTTTTCATCTTTACTGTGAGCAGACTGTGGTGTTAATCAAAGGTTTCTCAAGTTAATTTACAGTTGGTACAATTACACTTGTGTGTAAAACCCCAGACTAATTTATATGTAGTTCTCACTTATTCATCAGGAAAGTCAATGTTAATAGTTGAGGGAATCGGTCATTCTCAATCGTGACATCTGTGAATGAGTTTATTACGGCTTTCTATGGAAAATGCTTTAAGCCTGGCTGGTGAGCAGTAGATGTGGTTAAACTTGCCCTCTGCTTTTGGTCTAATTTCATTTCAATGCTGTTCTTCCCGGTAGTGTAATACTCATTTGGATGACAAGTCTGTGCATAGTGACAGTGATCAGGAGAATGAAATGGAAGGCAAACACTGCTGGAGGTGCGGTTTAATTTAGGTGGAGAGCTGTAGCTGCTGCCTCAAACACCATTTGCTGTAACCGTGTGGCCAAGGTTTAAGACTGGGGAGGCTCACTCAGAATTGCACTGCAGAAAGGGTGCAATGCATTTTGAAAATATGTCAGGTATAATTAGTATAACTCAAAACTTAAGGATTAAAAAAAGAAAGGTTTGGCAGTGCTGCAGAAGCATGTCAGGGGTGAACTTTGTTCCTTTTTCTGGGGTGCTTTGGGACGGGAAAATAAATTGTGGTGAAATGTTTTCATCCCACTATTTTCCGGTGTGCTCACAGCCATGTCATGTAGCTAACACAGGCGGCTTCTGGGGGGTGTGTGCATCAGACACCTGGGCATTATCCTGCCACATCTGGTGTGGTGCCAAGCGAGCCAAGAGTCTTGGGTGGTGGAATGGAGGCCTAAACCTCTCCTGCTTCATGGAGAGCTTTGCTGCTCAACCTGCCATATGGCCAGGTGCTGCAAACAGATAGGCACTTCATGTTAATGATAATCAAGTGATGATTTCAGGCAGTGGGATGTGAGCCTTCAGTGACTTAATGAGAAGCCATAGAAAAAAACAGTAGAAAAGAAAATATACTTTCCACTGGAACAATGCACTCATAAGGCTTCTTAAACTAACAGACTGTGGGCTGAAGCACCAGACACCTGTTGAAGTTCAGAGCTATGCTTTTTGACTTTTCATGTTATTGTATGCTACCACAGAAGTCCGAGTGGAATGAGGTTAGCATGTATCCTTAAGTATCTGATATCCAATTATCTAAAACAGTTTGCCCAGACAAGTGTGAGTGCCCCATCCCTGGAAATGTTCAGAGTCAAGTTGGGTGGAACTTGAGCAACCTGGTTTAGTGGAACATGTCCCTGCCCATAGCAAGGAGGGATTGAACTAGATGATCTTCAATGGTTCCTTCTGAAGCAGGCCATTTTGTGATTCTAGGAGATACCCTGACACAAAATTAATGGCCAGCTCTCTCCTCTGACAAGATTCAGCATAGTCGGTTTGTCTTTTGAAAATTTAATGTAAAATGGGCAAGGGAGATGTTTTAGTAGCCTAATCTAACCTGATGTTCTATGATAGCTGTATTTATTTACAAGTCTGTTTTCTGTGTTGATGCTTTCAGGACAGTGTCTGTTTTACCTAGACCGGTGTGTGCTCTCTCTAGAGAAAACTAGCAGTATACAGGCAAAACACCTGCAGAGCTGGATTTCTTCGAAAGTCTGTGACTTCCCTCAGTTGGGAAGTGTGAGGTGGTGTGGGATGCCGTGAATCCTTTCTGACAGCAGGTGGCAATAGTGCCCCTGTTATTGTGAAACCACTTTTTGGCCTGTATACCCTAATTTTCCTGGACATAAAATCGGTAATGACTTAAGCAGAGGAAACAAAATGCATGTATTCTAGGCGTGCTTCTTGGATAGGCCATCGATACAGCTCGTGCTTATAAAATGCCGACTCCATTTCATTACGTGTGTTCAGTGTGTGTTTGAAATAGAACAGGAGACAGGCGTGGTTTGGATGAACTGTAAGCATCTGTTTTACTTCATAGAGGAAAATATTTCGGAGGGACCTTGCTATCAGCTTATCATACATTTGACAGTGCAGCTGTCATCTTGAGTGCGCTGATGGAGCAGAGTGGTGTAAGAAACTACTCAAGGTCGTCTTGAACAATTATGCTTCGTTTCATAATATTAAATCCACTTTTAATCAGGACTTGTGGGGGATTATCTAAAGGATTGTGGGTTTTTTAAGCCGATAGTTGCAACAGTGTGTTCTCAGTCAAGATAGGCATGCAACATTGTGGGTTTTTTCAAGCTTTTGCATTTTAAAAAACCCAAACCAGTCAAGTAATTTTCAAGTGTTGGGACACAAAAGAGAAGACTTCTTTGAGGCCTCCTCTCTCTACTTACAAAATACTGGCAGTGAGAGGTCAGCTGGTAGGCTGAGATTATCCCTGTAGTGTTAATATTGCCCCCCACACTCCTCTGTCCAGATGTATGTTTGCTCTTTCCTAACTTACTGTTGTAACCATGAACACATTGGGTTGTTCTGGGTTTGTACAGATATTGTCTCAACACTATCTCAGTCACTGTAAGTAATAGTACAGTAAGGTCAGCATGCTAATTAGCATTTCTGTGTGTAACATAATCTTGTTAAATATATGCAGTTAAGTATTGAATAGGGGAAGGACTACTTTGATTGGAGCAAGTAAGCTTTAGGTTTATCTTGTCTAATTTGCTAGACACAGAAAATGGGGTAAAAGCAGTAGTCAGAGTTGATTTTCAAAAATGCTGTTGTGTAGCTGACTGACCCTGTCTATCTCCCCTGCCTTCTCTTTGGGCAGGAGGAATTGCTTTTGCTTAATTCTCTTAGCTGCTGAGCTGCTGACTGGTGCTGCCTCTTCCACCCTTTGTTAGGATTTTGGGTTTGCCTAGTACTTTGCCATTTGCTGCAGGTCTCGGAAATGTTAGTCCCTTGAAATACAGTTTCCATTACTTGTTACATAAATAATTATGGTCTGTGAAATGCAGTTTAGGTTTTGTTTTGACCTATGGCTGTTAGCAACTGACTTTTCTGAGAAAAGAAAAACATTTCTCTTTGCAAAACCACAAGCTGCTTTCTTTAGGAATTCAGAATGCCTCTCACTTAGAAATTAGTATTAAGGGTACAGCTTGGCTTTAAAAATCTGGGCTCCAAACTCTTTTGTGTGACCTGCTGTCACAGTCATAAAGATTAGTAATGGCAGCTAAATATACATCAAAGCATGGTGGAGGCTTGTGAAAGCAGTATTTGCTCATTAATCCAAGCACAATGGCAACTGTTTGCATCATGTGCAAGGAATAGTCACTTGCATGTTAATATACTGTTGTTCAGAGTTGTTTGGATGTATTTGGGCATTGTTTTAATTACAGTATTGAAGGTGCTGCAAGGCCCTGTGCTTTCTTCACAGCAGTGGGGTGATGAGCTACCGCAGCTCCCAGACTTCTTCCCTTTTCTCTGAGGTGACAGGAACATTCAAGGTTCATTTTAGTACCTCCTGCCTGGATTGTCACTTGCACAACTTGTTTTAATGGCCGAGAGGGTACATGGGTGGACCTGTCCCTTCCTCTTTTGGGGTACCCTGTCCCAAACACGTTCCTCCTGGCTGCAGAGGAGCTATTTGGAGCTCTGCAGCTTCTCGCCTGAGCTGTGCCCGAGGGTCGGCAGTCTCATGAAGAAAAGATGACTTGGCTCTTGTAGGAGGGATGTTGTAATGCCCCTTGTTCTCAGATGGTTTCACCAGTGAAGCCTTGGAGCCTGGGGCTTTCATTGTCTATTGTGTCTGAGGAGTTGAAACTTGTGGAAAAAACGCTGATTTGGAGAACTTTGTAGGATTATTGCTCCTTCTCTCTTTTATCGCTTGCATGTCTGTGCTGCGGTAACTTGAATCTGGTGTGCAACGTGAATCACTTAAATATGTCTCTGTGGCACCTTCTTTTTATGCTTTAAAGCTGGTTTCTGTCAAGTAATAAATAGAAATAGTTAATATCTGGCATGCCTAGTTGTAGGCTGCCTCAAAAAGATGGTTCTGTCAGCTATATTTGATTTGTATTTAGAATGTTTTGCATTGCAAATCCATGTTAGAAATGCTTTTTAAATTTAAAGTGTGAACCATATTGCTTTTTTAAGGGAACTGTACTCTCGTGTCATGAAATAACTTTTTATGTAAGAAAGAGGTGGTATTGCTTTCAACTCTATCAAACCAGGTTATAGAGGAATCTAAGTCTTCCCCGTGACTTGATATGCCAGATAATAGTAACTGGCAAGCCATTCCCTTTACATTTCTAAGAATTTGTGGTGTACAGGCTATTTCAGAGGAACTCTCTTTTCTCATCCTGTCAGTTTCAGTCCGCTTTGAAGGGATTATGTTGAGCAGCATGGTCCAGGTTACTACTTGACTAGTTCTGAATTTCTACAAATCTGAGTCATGATATTACTCTTTCTGAAATTAAAATCAAATTTTAGAATGATTTTCAGAGTAGTCAGTCAGTGAAGAATGGTGCATTTTACCTGTAGAGTTCACTGAACCAGGGAAGCTGACAGAAATCCAGAATTTATTAACAACAGCTTATTTCTAAGGTTCTGAAACAATTTTCATTTTCATTTTAGGTTGTCCATTACCTTGAAAAATAAAACAACTGAATCAACCTTGAGAGAGGGTAGACCAGAACAAGTACTTACTACTTAGTCTTCCTTTGATTCCTTGGATGAAGGCATCTCTGAGTGCTGGAGGCCAGACAATTTTTGCCTTGTGTCACAGTGGAGTTCTGCCAACCAGGAGTTCTAGCCTTGGCCATGGTTCAACTAAAGATAGCTTCCCCCCCTACTCCCCCACTGGATGACAAATGCAGCATTTCAGGGGGCTGAGTGATCAGTATTAGGGCTGTTTCACCACAAAGACTGATTTCTCTATCTTCCCTCTCCCTTCTGCTATAAAAGAACCTGCTTAGGAGGCCCAAACTTGGAGTTTTGGCAGGGCTTACAGCCCAAAGGCTCTTTAGGTCAGGAGTTTACAGCTTCAGAGGCTGAAACTCTAGTTCAGACTAGTCCCCACCACCAGTAATAGATTAGATTAAAATAAAAACTGTTTCTTAAATTTGATGTGAATCCCCTGACAGACAAGCCAAGGAGTGTTTTCAGGTGGGAATACTTCTCTCTATAACTCTTATCAAAGACCCAGCAAAAGGTTTTGGTTCCCTATTTCTTTCTTAGTGCCCGTGTCCCAGGGGCTGAGTTACATGTGGCTGCTTCTTTTCTGTCATGCTGGCATTGTCAGACTGAGACCAGGATTTGAGCCAGAAAGTAGAGCTTAGCAATATTTCTGCTGCCTTCCTCTTCTGTCCTGTCCTCTAGTGCTAGCACCCAGCAGAGCAGCTTGTGTTGACTGCAGCCTTTCTTTCTGCGCTTTCCACCCTTATCCCTGGGGAGAGGGATGTCAGAGGGGAAGCAGTTCTTGGATGTAGCCTTGTAACTACAAATTGATGTCTCATATCACGACCTTCCCCCTGTGCTTTCAGCAGCTGGAGAAGCTGTGCTGATGTATTTAAAACCACTTTTTCTTATTTGGGCCACTGCTAATCATTCAGGAAAGCCAGGTTTTGTTCTTGCTTCTTGATGGCCTCTTTTAGAGAGCCAAGGCTGTTGTGCTTTGCCTGAGGGTGAGAGTGAGATGGATGGCTCTTTGGTGTCTCTGCTATAGACACTGTGCCTCGGGAGTCTCCCTGGAGCTGGAGTCACTTCATATTTCATAATTCCTTGCTGACAATTAAGTCAATTTGCTGGTGCAGGCATGATGGAGCTAAGCTAGGACATGTTTCTTTTTTAGCCAAGATACGGAGTGAAAAGCTCACTCTTTTGCTTTGATTAAATTGAAAACTGAAGTATATCGTTACCTGTCCCCGGCTTGGAACGTGGATCTGATTTATCAGTGGCATTGCCATCCTCTCTGGACTTCTTGCTCAAGAATTTATTTTCCCTTTTTTTTTGTTTAATGGGAGGAAGACTCAAGGCAGACATGCTTTGATATTTGATGCAGAAGATGGTAAAGTATCACTCCTCAGTAAGAAGGGATGCAGCTGTGCGCTGGGGCCCCTGGAAGTCTAGCGAAGGACTTGTTTTTGGCAGTGAGGGAAGGGCACAGCCTCATGATCCAGGGCCTTAGGAAAAGGGCACAGGCACTTTGGATCTGTGCAAACTGAGTAGTCTCTCTCTTCCCCAGTGCGGTCTCCTGAATTAAGGGATTATTTTTTAAAGTCCTTGGCCAAATGCAACATTCCTCCTGCTAGAAATATTGCTTTGATTTTTTTTTAAATTTTATTTTTTCTTACTTCTGTTAAACAACATTATCTTACAAAGTCTTGCTAAATATATAATTTAGCAATTATAGTTGTTCTACCTTGGGTATAATTTTTCTCCAGTCCTGGCATGAACACAGTGCTGCAAATGTGGACTTAGTCTGGTGAGATGGAGGATGACTTAATGTTCAGAAGTGGAATTTTGGGTGCTTTCTGGTTGTGGTGAAATCAGTTTATGAATTGGCTTACACTTTTTTGCTTGAGGTTGTTATGCTGTTTAGACATGGGCTCTCTCTAGTTGATGTTTATACGCTTTGAGCATAGTATTTCATTCTCAATATCTGTACTGCCTCATATAATATGTGTGTATATTTGTACTCTTTGTATTTTGCTTTTTTAAAAAAAATTAGCTGCAATTTCAAGTGTTTCTTCCACACGAGCTAAGGAAATAGTCTGAACCATCAGCAGTCTGCATGGCATTGTGCAAATACTGAAGATAAATCCTGTATAATTAGCGAGACTGAAGAGTTTTAAGTTACAATCCTGAATTTTGATCCCTTGTCAGTGCATATAATGAATCTATGAATTAGGTGAGAAAGAAAATGTGCATATGAACTGGAAATAAAATCAGTTGCTGAACAGCCCTAGGCTTTTAATTCAACTTTGGTACAAACTGGTCTGGGTATCCCAGAGGACTGGTTCTTAGCAAGACTGAAGTAAATGTCTTTACCACCACACGACTTCAGTGGTGCACAGGTGAAAGGACTGTTTTTATATTACAGAAGTTTCTTCCAATTATATCTTCCAAATGCTTTTTTCCTTTTCTGTATAGTATAATTGCCTGCCATGTAACGTGTGTGCTTGTGTGAAGATAGCTGATGGGAGAAAGGAATGGCAAGAAAGTTGTTTGAAGAGATTGTTTATGGATTGTTAGTACTATTCTTTTATACCAGTGCAACTGGTGGCTCACTTTTTCTTTTGAACACCTTGCTGAGAGAAGCTGATTTGTTGATGGATTTAGGATTTCCATTCTCAACTTACATCAGCTATTTCATCTTAAGGATGGGAAATCTGAATCTGGTACTTCTAGAGTATCTTTCTTTCCCCTTTGTCCAAAATATTTGCTTTTCAGAGTGCACAGATGACTCCAACACATTATTCTTCTGAAGCTTAGTACCTACATCACATATAATAGCTTTCAAGTTTAATAAAAATGCCGATTTTAAATAGGGCACTTGTGTCACTCAGAAGATTTGAGTTTAAGCCTTGAACCTGGAAAAAGCTGCACAAGTTCTTAAATTTAGTGCAGGCATAGTCACGTTCACTTGGGAAGGATTGTTCATACATAATTTAAGGACATATAAAGTCTTGAAAAATGATGTGTTAAAGGACTATTTCTCATTGAAGTTTTTTTTCCCCTGGTATTTAATAAAAAGGCACTAAGTTTTCTTCTCTTTAAAACCTGCTCTCTAATCACTGTAGTTCATTATTTCAGCTTCAAAGTGTAGTCTGTACAGAGAGGCAATGAGGTGTATCCACATCTAGAAATTAAGCAATAATCATGTAGTTTAGTGTTTCAACAGGCTTTGTTCATTAGTAAGTACAATGATCCATTGTAAGTACTTGCTGTAGTCATGATGTTCTTAACAGTCTGAAACTTAAGCTCTCCAGAATGATTCTTTTGAATACATATTCCTGACTGAAGTGGTGCTACCACGGGTACCAACGGGTGTCTTGTGTAGTGGTAATTGTTTTGCAGAGTCATTATGAGAAGAATGTCAGGCATTGTGGGGTTGTGTAGTGTGTGTGTGTGTGTGTACATATGTACATGGCTTTGGATTTACCGGTATTTCATGCTTGCACTAAGAACAAGAACGACGACTGTAGACATGGCAGAATGATTGAAAAAGCTTCTTTAATTTAAGCACTTTTGAACAAATTGAAGCGAGAGAAGGAGAAACAAAGGCACAGCAAACACTGGGAAAAACAGAGAAAGGGGAGAATTAAAACTGAAGTGCAGCAAATGAGTGGGAGAAGGAAGGTGGCACTGAAATAGAAGAGGGCACGTGGGGAAAAAATTCAGTGCTTTGATGGATTTGAATTGTTGAGGCTTAATTTGTGACTCTGTGGACTCAGTGACTAAGACAACACCTCCAGATTGTGAAGTTTGGTCAATAAAACCATAGGATGTGAAAAAACGTATGCTTTTAATTTGTGGAGATGAGGGAATGATGGGCTAAAGGTGTGAGTGGGAGAGGGCCATGTCACCAAGGTGTTGTGAATTGGGGCTGTAGTTATATGGCAGTTTGGAAACTTCTCAGCAATTGAAATGAGTAATACTTTACCCTGAATGAGCGGAGTCTGTCTGTGTGCTTGAACTCTTCCTCTAGGACCTGCCAAGCCAGGACTGTCCTGGACAACTGCATGAAAATGTGGAAGTCAGCTGTGCTGAATTTCTTTCATAATTTCTTTCACTTTTCCAGCCTTAGTGAAACAATTTGCTTTGTGACTGTATATAAATAATTTTTCTTGATAGCGTGTGCAAGGTAACTGTAAAATGCTTATGGGGGGAGGGAGAGATACCCATGATTTTAGTTATTTTTGGTATTGCAAATGGACTGTTTGTTACAGTAGCTGAACCACCTGTTGAAAAGCTGCTGATTTTCAGTCACATTTCACAGTGCAGACTGTGTGTGTAGCCCAGAAACTGCAAGAAGAAGCCATGGTGTCCAGAGGTCTCTGGAATCTGGTGGTTTGTGGGGTGGAGTGTCCTGGTGCAGTCCTGCTGGAGCTGTGGTGCTGCTGTGGCATCTGCGCACAGGTCCCACACTGTTGTCTGCTGCACGTCGGTTCTCAGCCAGTAAGACAAAGTGCAAAGCCATGCCTCATCAGTGATTAAGTATCAGTGTTTAAATCTGCCCCAAAGAAATGGCAAACTGCACAATAACCACAGTTGTCCTCACAGGGCAAGAGGGGCAAAAGGTCTGTGGTCCCAGGCCAACGCTGTTCTATCCTTTGCTTCTTAACAAGCATAAAATGTTTTATAAATGGAGGTAGAGTTCAGATCACTGCTCTTTAGCTTTTCTGGGGAGCTCAGCACTGAATTTATTTAGTTTTTACTGTGGAGACAATGGGTCACTAGAGTGTGCTGCAGTCCCAGCCCTGGGCTGGCATGAGCTCACCCCAGTGCTTTCACTGCCACTGGGTGACTGGGAATTTTTCATCATGTTGCTTTGCTGTCGCCTGGGCAACTTAAGTGAATTCCCCTGCTATTTTCTTTGTGTTGCACCCTGCTTCCCTGGCAGTGAATGACCTGGTGGCTCGTTAGCTTGGTACCTGGGTGCCCCAGGAGAGCATCTTGTTGTTAAGCGTTGTATCGTCCCTATGGCCGCCTTTATTTTGCTGACTGAGGAGCCCATGTGAGGTTGCCACGCTGATGGCTTATAAAGAGTTGGTATCAACAGCATTTAATTAAACCATTTATAGGGGCCGTGTAGTAATCTTTATGGAGTTGAGCTTAGGAGCTTTGTAGTGGTGAATGTGGGGAAGAAAATGTAGATCTGCTGCACAGGGCTGTGTATGGAAGAATGGTGTGCACAGAGTTTGGAAATGCATTACTTTTCTTTACCAAAAAGTCTTCGTTTGGTCTTTTTAAAGTAAATGTGATCTGTTTTCTATGTTCCTGCAAGTTATTCTTTGGTAGAGGTGCACAAATTGAAAGTAGTAATTTTTTTTGACACTCAATGCTTTTCTGCTTGCTCAGGAAAACTTTGTACAGTTGAATTCCTTTCATATTTTTGGTGAAGGCTGAGGCAGTCTGGATGTCTAGCTTGAGGACAAATCCAAAACTGTAGAAATGTAATTAAAAGGTTTTTTATTACTTCTGCTGTCCTGTCTTATTTTAATTAAGTTCATCCTCTGATGAAAATTGCACTCTGAATTATAGTGGGAAATCCATAATGTCGTCTCTTCTTCTTGGATGAAGATCACGGTTGACAATTCTCCTCTGCGGGCACACTGCGAGTTTCTGCCGTGAGAAGAGCAGCTCAGCTGTGCAGGGAGCAGTTTTCATAGGGACAGGGCTAAGGTTGTGAGGCTTCATACAGAAGCGAGGGACAGTTGCTTTCCACCTGAAGTGTGATGTAAGTAACTATGTATTTTTCAAGTTGTGATTTTCCAAAACCAAAGCCTCTTAGGAAAAAGCCCCATTGTGTATATATTTCTATACCTGTGCATTCTGCAAGGAGTCAAACAAATGGTGAACTTGTTGCTTAAAATTCTGCTGGAAGGCAAACGAATGCAAGGGCAGAGCCCACCTGAACACCCACAGCAGGATTACCCACATTTGTGAGCATCAGGCTCCTGTCAAGGCCCCCTCTTTCGTTTCCCTCACGGCTCCATGTGCTGTTCCATGCTCCAGGATTCATCTTGTGACTCGTACTGTGAAGCAGGCAGGCCATCTTGTGCAATTCAACAGAGAGCTGTGAGAAATATGAGTGTGGATTAGGACAGTTCAGAAAAAATACTTTGCCGAAGGGCCTGCTTTCCTGCTCTCTCTGATAACTTTGACTTTCTGCAAAAATAGGTTGTCCAGCTGTTTTCTCTTTTGAGTATGTGGATGAAGTGGCCAAATCAGAGCGGCTGAATCTTTTAAGTGGTGTTAGTGTTTTATAGCAACGTGACAACATTATTTAATGTGGAAATAGTTACGGCTGCTAATATGTCTGGAATTTGTGCCAGATGGTAATTTTCTTGTCTAAAATGATACGAGCTAAACCTGAAACAAACCAAACGCCGACCATACAAACAGGTCTAGCAGCTTCACTGTGCAAACACTGCACGAAGCTGTTGTGTCCGGTGCCTTTAATTGAATATGAGGAACACAGGTTTGGCATAACAACTTCTGGAAAATAAAAACTCTCTTTACAGGCCAGTGAGGGATGGAGACTTCTTGTTAATTTTTGTTTCACTAATATGAGAAATATTTTTTAAATTATTTTTGAGCTATATGTTAAGGCTGTAAATTTCCTTGCAAAGCTAGCAAATGGAACATGCCTATGAAGAGATTAAAGTAATTATACTGCAATGCTCCACTAGCAACAGAGAGCAGTCTGGGATAAAATTATTTGGAGAGATGCCAAAGCCAAGTTTGGTTCCGTTTTAAGCTAAAACTAATTAAAGTTGTCAGGTCTTACGGTGGTCAAAGGTTGCTTAGCTGCTACTTAAAATAAATGAATCTTTTCCTCGGTCAGTAACGCTAACAGTGACGTGTTTGCAGCTGTCTCTTAACATAAAAAAGCTTCAAGAACCTTCTAGTTCTTGTGTGTATGTTTACCTTTGTGTGTGTCTATTTTAGCACGTCGAATACTATATCCTGGACACAGTATGGAGTTTTGAGTCTTTTTGTCTGTCCTCCTTCTCCTTTGTGATTGAATTTCACTTGTGAGGAGGAATTCTTTTGAAAAAAACTTTCTCAGGAGGCTGCTTTAACTCTTTCTGATTCAGAAAAGCTGCTTTAGGTCTGTATATTCTGTGTATTTAAAACAGCTGTACAAGGCTCAGAAGAACAAACACAGGTTCTTAGAATGTAAAGTCTGATAGAATATTAGATTCCCTAAAATATATTCCAGTACCTGCAGGGAGCCTACTTTTTCAGCAGCTTGTAGTGACAGGACAAGGGAAAATAGGTTCAAACTGGAAAAGAGGAGGTTTAGAGTACATATTAGGAGGAAGTTCTTGACTGTGAGGGTGCCCAGAGAAGCTGGGGGTGCCCCATCCCTGGAAGTGTTCAAGAGCAGACTGGATGGGGCTCTGAGCAACCTGGTCTAGTGAAATGTGTCCCTGCCCGTGGCAGGGGTTTGGAAATCAATGATCGTTAAGGTCCCTTCCAATGCAAACCATTCTGTGATTCTATAATTCTAAATTTTTCAAATGTCTTGTGCCAGATAGAATTGACCTCAAATTCTGTTGAATGAGGAGTTGTTGATCATGAAGATAGTCATGTTTCAAGTAAACACTGTCATGTTATCAAATCAAAATATTCTCATGGCATTTTGAAGAAAGGAGAGTTTACACTTCCCATCAGTAGTAGGTTTTTGTGAGAACCTGTGTAGGATAACACTATATATAACAAGTGTTATACACTCATTACATTACTCATATGTTCCTAAAAATCAGAAATTATTAAAAAAAATGGAGTTGGAAAGTACTGTTTGTTGTTCTTTTGTTTTTGTGATGTGGAGTTAGGTGTATGTACTCAAGGTTTGATCTTGGCGTGTTAAAACCGAATTTTTGCAATCCTGCATGTTGCAGTTTGGAGGTGGAAAGTTTGCGAATGTGTTTTGATATTTTACATACTCAGTTCTGGCTGTCTGACACAAACTTGGAAGCTGCTGCACTTACGCACCTGTGCATATGTACAAGCACATGTGTTAAAAAACATAGTCCAGCAGGTCGTTCCTTCATGCTTTTCTTACGGATGAGTTGTAAAACTTAAGCATTGTTTGTCTTTGTCTTTTTTTTTTTTTTTAATCATAGTAGGGCTCAGGAGTGGTGCTGGGCCAAATTGCTGGGTGAAATTGGTGGTTTTGCCAGTCTAGAAATAAATTTCTTTGCATTACTCATTAGTCCAACTGTTTTCCCTCCAAGAACAACAACAACAAAAAAGTGCTGATAACTTTCAAAAACTCATTGAAAGTTTTATTATTAAATTCAGTTAGATCTGTTTGTACCTCAGGAGAAAAAAAAAATCTGAGAAGATGTAGTAAAAAGGCTAATACCAGTTTTACATACTACTACTACTAAATAAGCACTTACCTCTAAAATATCAATAAGCTCTACTGTAGATTTACCATGAAATTTATGTCAGACTTGACTGGCTAAATTCCAACTGGGATAATGAATAATTTGCCCTGGCAAATTCTTTTTTTTTTTATTCTTCTTGTTTTATTTTACCAGAAGAGCTTTGAAGTGGTACTTCCAGGTATACCATGTGTATATATATGTATTTCACTACTAATATCCTTTGTGTGTGAAAATAATGAGGAGAATTGAGGAGATGAGCTTGAAAGCATGAGTTGGGATTGGATGGCAGTTGGCTTTCTGTGCTTTTTGGTGTCTCAACCCTGATATTTCATTAAAGGTATTGGGTTAAATTGACCTAGAGTATTAGTCTTAGGGAGTAAAAAAGCTTAGTGGATATTGCAGGCTGCAGAGAGGCACTTTTATAGCAACTATGTTGCCAAGATATTTTTCATATATGAAAATTGTGAACATATAAGATCAAACAGGTTGTGTAAGATTTGCTTTGACTTCAGAGCGTCTATGTATAATGTCAGCAATCATGTTTAGGCGCAATTATGAAATAATACTGTTTCCTTTCCTGTGAATTTTTGGTGTTGTAGACTTTACCCTTACAGCAAATTCTTGTGTCTGTAGCTGTTCACAACAAGCTCTCAAAAGCAACTACTCAGAGGAGGCTTATTTAACCCGTGGCAATCTAAAGCGACGCTAACGAACCCTGTGGGATTGGGATAACTCGTACTTAGAGCAGGTGCTCTCTAAGGGGGGTTTAGCAATTTGTTGCCTCAAATTGTGAGGAAGGCAACCTGTCTGACCAGAATGTCAGTTCATGAAACTTCCATGGAGATGACTCGAGTGATCAACCTGTACTGTTAAAAACTTCATAAAATCTTTCCGTTAAAAAGGGAAAAATAGACTTGTGCTGACCGCTTTTAGAAAAGCGAGCAAATGCAATTGCTGGGCTTCATTTTTGGGTGAAAGAATCTTAAAACTATTTATTAACAACAAAAACCCCTTACATAATAAGCATGTTAGATTGGATGCTGTCTTTAGGTATTATTCTCCTGAGAGCTACTTGGCTGTGGCAGTTCCTCCCTGTCTGTTGGGTGTTTCCCTTTTGCACGAGGAGGGCTGTGTTTAGTCATGTTGTGCTGTTCTGTGTTCAGGAATGCAGGGAACTTGGGCTCCACATCAAGCAGCAATCTCTAAATGCCAACTTGTTTAGTGCAAAGAGTATATTAAATTGTGTGCTGCTATTGCTGTAAATTTCCTTGACCGATTTCTTTACCCAACTCCTCTGTTTTGGCCATCTCACTGCCCATGGGAGGGAGGATCGGCTGCCCTTAGCCTTTCAGAACACACCTAGCTTCAGTGTTAAACTTCTCTTCCCGACCCCTAAATCTTCTTATGGTAAAAGTGATTAGGCAGATTCATAGTCAACAGGTCATAAATGGACAGTAAAAGGACTGGACATAAATGTATGCTCTAACATCCTAAATGGAGCAGTTGTGGATGCAGGGGGAATACGAGGGGAAGGGACTGCACATTTGCCAGGCTGACATGTTCTCCCTGAACATCATCCCCTCTTGCTCCCATCAGGGGGAAAATCCTGGTTAGTCTTTTTGTGGTAAGGCTTTTCTTCTTAATAGTATCATGGTGTAGGTCTTTCTCATTCTTAAAAACCAAACTGCTCAGGCTTCTCGGACTCATTTCCCCTCACTGCCCCTGTCATCAGGAATAAGTTTAAATTTTCATAAAATATGGAAGAAATGCTTCCGCATTTATTTTTTTCGTTAGCACTGGTGTCTGGAGCCGTTTTTCCCTCATAGGATCAAGTGCTGTAAGCCAAGTCCACCTTCTCTAAATATTTTTTTCTTCTGCCTTGTAATGAGTGACAGTTCAGTTATTTCAGCACCGTGGAGCTATTTGAGATGCCATGGAGTGGCACGCATATTTATATATATGCACTTTAGTAGGTAAAGCTGACCAAAGTGGTGATGTGAAGTGGTGCACTGTATTCCCAGAAACAGGAATATCCAGGTGGCTGTAATTGAATGATTGGAATGTGATACCTGTTGGGATTTGCTGTTGGGTGCATTAATAAGCAATAACCATTAAAATGGAGATGTGCAGCCACATACACACGTGTTTCTTGCCACAGCATTTTAATTGAGTACAGAATATGTAGGAGAAAGTATTTTGTTTTTTCTGTGCACACAGAAGTCTGGAGCATTTTCTTGTGAAGTTCACAGTGGATTACCAGATTTTTTCGAATTTGCTTTCAAAACTACACCATGGCAAACTGCACTTGCTGCTCGAGTTGCTAATGATACCTAGAAACCTTATGTTAATCACTAAAATCCACAAGCCCCTGAACAAGCAAACAAATCAAAGAAGTCATGGATTAGCTTGTTACGCTGTCCTGGATGACTTGTTTTTCAGTATGCTTATGGGGATTGCTTTCTGCTGCCCACCAGTTATTTAATCCTGTTTTAACACAGAAATTTGGTGGGAAAAACTACTAAATCTCCTTTTCTAAAACAGGTCTTTATTGTTTATCATGGAACAATTAAAATGAATGTGACTATGTGTTTATGAAGGCACTAAAGCTTGTAATACCTTTCTTGTTTGCTTTGGGTTTATTTAAAGTTTTTTCAAGGCCTACCAGTGCCAGGTAGGAAATAAAAGACTTTTGAAGCAGAAACTGCATGGTTTTGTAATTTTTTCATTTGAATTTTAGGATTAAACTATGATTATAAAGAAGACAGGTCTTCAAACAGTGTCACAACAGTAACTGTAGTGTTTCAGTTACATGTCTTGTTTAATCAGTGAAATTCATGAACTTTCAGTACTTGTACATCAGAAGATAATTTGAGTGATATTATGTACACATACATAATGGTTTTTATCACAGAGTCCTTTGCTGTAAGTATTGAGTGTTTCACACTGAGAAATATAGTGGAATTTTTTTGCTTAGTACTGGCAAAGATTAAATACACTCTTCCTGTTTCATACCAGTGCTTGAACAAATAAGTATCTACTGCTGTATGATGAAAGGCCCCCAAAGCTTCCAGGGTGCAGCTGGTGAGAGAGGTCAGGTTTATATCTGAGCAGGGATGGATGGGACCTGCTGGCTCTGCTATAATTTGGTTATTACCCATGGCCTGATCAATACTGTGCAAATAGAAAACCCAAGTCCAGGCAGGAGTGAAACTCCCGCTTTTCCTGGTCGGCCGTAAGTGAAGTGGCTGCTGCCTGTCTCGAAGAGAAAAGCTTTTGCTTTCATCTGTGGTCTGCAGTGAAAGGACAAAAGGGGAGACTTTCAAAAGCCATAATGAGAATCAGGAGCTGAAATCCCATTGACTTTTAATGAAGGTTAGGGGCAGATGCTTTTGTTGTGCATCAGAAACTTCCTCTTCCTCAATTGTCCGAGTTGCTGATGGTGGATGAGATGTGCCTGTGCCACCTTCTGGACTCCTGCAGGAGCAAAAGTTACCTTGAGTTATGTTTGCTGTGCAATCTGAGCTAAACACAGATCCCCTTTACTCGTTTCCATGAGGAACGGTCAGTAATCACACACACCTCTCTGTCCTCCTCTGTGTGCTGCAGAGCCTCTTGAGAGATAAAAGCACTGAGAACTTAGTGCTTGGTTACTTTGTGCTGCTGCACTGGGTATCTTCAGAAAACAGAGCGAAGATTTTCCCCAAGGTAGCTTGGTGTTCTGTTGTGTGGGAGAAATTTTATCTGGTGACCTGCTACAAAGATCTCTACCAAGCAGTGTTGGAAATACCTTCCATGTACCTACATATGGCTGTGCTTACAGGGAAGCGAGTTTAATGATTAAAATACTTCACTGCCTGAAAAAGTCACCTCCCTAATTTTTCTTTGATAATATCTAACGATACTGTTATACATTTTACAGTAGTGCTAGTCACAACCTTGGAAAAAATGCTGCTAGGATACTTTTTTTTAAAAGTTTTTAAAAAACATTTAGATCTTCCTCTCCAGGTATGCTTTTCCCATGCTGCCAGGAAGCTGCTCCCATGACAAGGATTGGTTGGCACACACACACTTGCAAAATGCTCCGCAAAGTGCCCATGCAGCTTTCTGACTGTGGCTCTGCTACTTACGGAATAGGGTCACAACCTCCGTGAGTGAAGGAGTGGGGAGGGAGGAGGGTTGTTGTTTTGGGAAAAATATGGGAAATGCAGAGACTTATTTCTTTGAGACTTGAAGTGTTCCTGGATACAACATGGAATTAAACCTAGCTTTAAATCTTGTTTGTGCTCCTAATTGCCAGCTGGTTCCCCTCTCTGCATCTGTGAATGCATTGTGTATTGGGTGCCATAATCTCTGGGAATTTAGGACTTGATTTGTAGTTACTTTTGATAAAACTCTTGATTTCTCCTTTTGTGCTTGAAGATCTTTGTATTTTGTGTGCTTATTGTAAGTGTAGCATTTCATTTTACAACATGAAACTAGTTTAACTATGGGGAGTCTGCAGCAAGTCCCTCTGTATTTCTGCCTTATTTTAGGAGTGATATTTCCCTATTTGACTAGGGAATGCATCTGTATGCAACCCTCTCTTCTTCTGAAAAAGGTCTTTGGATGCATTATGGATGAAGCTAGAGACAAAGTGCTTTTTAAAAAGTTTATCTTGCATAGTCATGCTATATATGGATGTACAATCTGTACTTTTTACAGTGACTAGCCTGGTGTCCACGTTTTTGCTTGTGGCTTTCCTCCACAGTTCAATAATCTTCTTTATTATTCATATATGAAATGATGAATGATTGCTTTATAAAACTTCACCAATACAGTGTTGGGAAGTATTGAAAGCGACCTAGGCTCACCGTTTGTCTTGAGCTGGGTTTCACTAATACCTGCTCCTGCCTGAACTGGTACTTGCCAAAGCTGCTCTTCCATATGGGCTGTCTGTAGGAAACCAGTGTTCTTGAAAATTCATGGGCTTACATCCATGTATGTTGTACATGGATTTTACTTTACTATTCCATGTCAGAAAATATGACAAGAGCTAACATACTTTCTATAACATTATGAAGTAATCTACATCAGTGCTTGTTTTTCTTAAAGGTTAGAATATATTTTTATAACCTCAACAGTTACTACTGGAAAACCAAGCTGAGGTCTCTGATTTTGGCTATTAATATTACACCCTTCAGCTGTTCTGTCTGCATCTTTATAGTTATGTAACTTTATTTTTGGTTTAATCTTTTCATTATATAAGCTTTTGTCATTTTTAAGAACAGATTATGAAAGCACAAGTCTGAAGAAACTAGTCTTGGGTGCTTCAGGAAAAAACCGAACATGAGGGCAGAAGTATGGCAATATCTGTATTACTGACTTAAGAAAGAAAAAAGATTGGAAGGGAGAAAACAGGGAACAGCTTCAACCACCTGAGCAATGTTGTTTTGGATATTGCCAGTAGCATCTTTGTGCTGAACAGTAACCTCCTGCATTACCTTTATCTGTGTTTTATGTAACATTTGCCCAAAACCTAAGCTGTTTTCTGAATGTTTTGATAACTGAGAATGTGACAGAAGGTTATTAAAAAGTACAGATCTTGGAAGTCTCCAAAATAATTAAAATACATAAACCACTAGTAAGAAGCACATAGCAAGCAAGTGGTTGAATTAAACCAATAACTCTTTAAATACATAACCTTAACAGCTAATGTACTGACATAGAGACTGTACTACAACTCCTACCAGCATTGTTTTAATGATGGCAAGAGCTGAAATACAGTTTTTTAGAGACTACATTAAAAAAAAAAAATGCTTGGTGGGTTTTAGGTTTGAACTCATCCTCCCCCATTCACATGGACTTCGTTCTTCAGACTGGTGTTCTGTAAACTCTTACGTGGGCTGAAGGATGGAGTTGGTACCTCTCGCTTATTGGTATTTAAAAAAATAAAATGAAAGTAGGTTTGCCACATGAGTTCCAGTAAATATAGTCAAGGCTCAAATCATGTTTGTTGCTTTGCAAAGGGAAGAAGTGGAAGCTTTGAAGTGAGTGTGGCTGAGAAAGTGGTTCTTGCAGGTTTTGTAGCATGGACTTGAATTTAACATCACCCCCATCATTTGCTTTCTGTTAACTGGTGAAATTTAGACTTGGGGGTTCGGCAGAGTGAGCCCTAAGGCAGGTATAGATTGAGACTTTTCTGCCTAGCTGTCCATCTGGTTGTAGTACCTGTGTTCTGATGTGTTTGTAAATGGAACTTTTTCTGATTTTGCCATAAGAAGCCATGAGACTCATTGAGTTTCAGCTGCTAGCAAGTGTTATTTTAGGGCTCATTTTGGTTTTGGGCTTTGCACGACAGCATTGCCAGATCAAAGATGTCCTTCATATTTCTGTTTTGGCTAAGACCAGTCAAACGGTATCTGATGGATGAAGTGATTGCTGTGACAGCACGTACGGGATCACAGCCGCTCCCTGCCTCTCTGGCGATGGACATGCACACAGAACTGGGAAGTACATGCACTTGCAGTGGGAGAAATGTGGTTTGTTGATAATTCTTCAGTGTAAACTATAGAATAAACATTGGAATGGTATTAGAACCATTAACTGTGTATATATATAGTTATGGTAATAAGGACACCTGAGAAAATGCAGGCCTAATATAATTTTTTAAGAGACATGTTTTAATGGAGCATTATTTCTTTCTTACCTCCACAGCTTAACTTACTGCATTGGAAAATAAGTTTGCTCAGTGTACCCCCTGCCTCCCTAAGTGTCCGTTCTTTCCAGTCTTGCAGTCTTCTTTGGGTATCCGTGTCAGACTGCGTTGTGTTTTCGATCAATCCTGTGCAAATCTTCCGAACAGATGTCACACTCATTTTTATGTATCTAACTTGCATCATGAGGAGAAAGAAGAGGAAGAGTAAAGGAGAGGATTGCATCTATCCAGGTGTTAATCCATTCGTGTGCTTTAATTTTCACACCTTTCTTTTTTTCTTTCAGTCACTTCATTAAAAAAATAAAAATTTGAAGTAATACTGCAGGTTTTCATTAAGTCCCTAATAACCTTTCTTTTGGTGGTGGTAGCTTTAGCTCAGCAGAATTCCTTGGAATGGTTCCTTGGTGTTGTTGAATGTCATAATTAATGGGATTTCGCTGGAAATATGACAGGTAGCCAGGGCTTTGGAAGCAGAAATCCTTTGTAGGGAAGAAGGTAATGAGACCGACAAGGAGAAATGTAGTTTTGAAACCATCCACTGAAGTTCTTCAAAATTTTCTTTGTGCTGGGGCAGCTTTCTGCTTGCTTTCCAGTGCAGGCTGCTGCACTAAGACGGAGGAAAAATATGATTTAAACCCTGGCTTCCCTTGTCTTTCTGCCTCTTTTCAGGGAAGGCAGGGGGCTGGGCTTGGTTACTTATTCTGGAGAGGGACTGCCCAAAATTTGTTTTCTGTCTAAGCAATGCAGTTTCATGAAACCAGAGATATTTTGATGGAATGATAATTTAAAGACTTTCTGCTTTCTTAAAAGTTTCATGTGACTTAATTAGGAATTTATATTTTCGAAATGAGAACAAGACTTGTGAGTATACATGCTTAGGCTTCTTTTAGTCAAATCTTTTCAAATTCAGCCTTCTTGGTGCTTTTGGAAGAAAACAACAACAGAAATGTCTGAATAATTTAAAGCCATCTTTAAAGCAATATGTTACGACAATTTTCTTTTCAACATTTCTGTGGCAAGGCAAGATCATTCTCTTAGAACTGTAATGCAGGAGTTTAGTAGGATATCAAGATGCCATATACAGTGTACAGTAACAGGAAGGTAGCACTGGTAGTGCTGTAGTTAAAAGTTACAGAAATATTTCCTGTTCTTTCTGATGGAACTTATTATTTTTTCTTGACTCACAACAGGAATGCTCAACTAGTCATTGAAATATCATTGCCAGATATTTTGAATACATTGTTTTCCTTGAGAAGGAAAAATTATCAACAAATTCAAGCGTGTATTCGGTT
Source organism: Ptilonorhynchus violaceus (assembly GCA_013397565.1). Taxonomy (NCBI): domain Eukaryota; kingdom Metazoa; phylum Chordata; class Aves; order Passeriformes; family Ptilonorhynchidae; genus Ptilonorhynchus; species Ptilonorhynchus violaceus. The sequence continues at coordinate 1,422,661 of VZRJ01005001.1, forward strand.
ATGCCATATGTACAAATAAGAAATTTGAATATGCATAAATAATTTGCCTTGGATTGCTAATGAAGTTGACAGGCAGGAAGACAAACGGCATGCATTTTTATTCATTAAACTCATTATTGAATTGAAGAATTATTTAAAACTTACTTCTTGCATCTTATCTTTATATCAGGCTCTTCTTAATTGCTTTTAATTCCCTGTAAATTTTTTTTTATCCCCAGCCTTTTTAAGCGTTGTACATGATCTGAATCCAGACATGTGGGATTTGAGTTACGCTGAATCTGTTCTTCTGGTGTTCTCTGTGCTTTTGGCCATATGGGCATCTTTGTTTTTCTTTTGAGAGCCTCCTGAAAAGCCTTATAGCTTACAGTTACCAGGAGCACTTGCTTTTGCTTCATTTTTATTTTTTCCACTTTTATGAAGATATTAAAATCCAGGCAGGGGGAGGAAAAGAAGGGTTATTCATGTGAAGCAGGGTGTGCCTGGCACCTGGATTGGGGCAACCCCCAGCATCAATCCAGGATGGGGATGAACAGATTGGGAGCAGCCCTGCCGAGAAGGGCTTGGGGGAGCTGGTGGAGGAGAGGCTGGGCATAAGCCAAGGAGGAGGGGGCCACCAAGTTGATTAGAGGGATGGAGCTCCTCTCTTATGAGGAAACACTTGAAAGAATTGGGATTGTTCAGCCTGGAAAAGAGAAGGTTGTGAGGTGACCTAATTGAGGCCTTCCAGTACCTGAAGGGAGCCCACAAGAATAATGGGGGTAGACTATTTACGAGGGCATGACAAAGGGGAACAGATCCAAACTGTCAGAGGGCAGGTTTAGATTACATATTAGGAGGAAGTCCTTCACTGTGTGGGTGGTGAGGCACTGGAACAGGTTGCCCAGAGAAGCTGTGGTTGCCCCATCCCTGGAAATGTTCAGGGTCAGGTTGGATGAGGCTTGGAGCAATGTGGTCTAGGAGAAGGTGTCCCTGCCCATGGCAGGGGGTTGGAATGAGATGATCCCTTCCAACCTAAGTCATTCTATGATTTTATCCTAATATACTAAGAAAAGTATCTGTTGGCATTTCAAGCATAAATACTTTGATATAGCAGCATTTTATTGAGCTTGTTTGATAGCTCTACACAGACCAGGTTTTTTCTCATTCGCATATCTACAGTTTTTTTTCTTCGTCTCTTTTCCTTGCTGCACAAATGAGAAAGTGATAAGTTTTTAAACGGCCAGCATTGTTTTGGAACGTAAATACAAAGGCTAAAATTGCTCTAAGACCAAATTTAGGTTTGAGGTTGCAGTGTAATGAAGAGGGATGGGATTAGAGGTAGAGCTTGGTCTTTTTTAATGACGTTAATTTTTCTTGTAGCTGCTTTGTGCTTGAACATTTTAGCTTGATTAAAATTAAGCTAAAGGTGCTCCTTCATTCTCCTTGAAATTTCCTACTGGGCTCCTGGAAAGCTTTTGTTAAGTAACGTTTGCTTAGCTGATAACAGCAAAACTGTGGCTTTCAGGTGTGTGTCAGCAGGCTGGAAGCTGAGACTCGCGCCTGGGGGGCTGCATCAGTAGCGAGCCTCGGGGTGAGGTTCCCTGTTGCCTTGGCGGTGATAAATTTCCCTCTGTCAGGTTCTATTTACCTCTCTGTTTCTTAGCCATTTTGTGCAAGTAACCAAATTCTTTAGAAATACCTGTGTTTTGAATTCCAAGTATTTAGGAATCACTGTGGTAGTTATATTCCTAAAATATGCAGTTGTCTGGGTGACAGCCTGGAGAGGCATCCCCCCAGATGAGGGGGGGGGGGGGAAGGTGTGCTGAGAGTATAACGAAGCCAGAGTGCGCATCCACTCATTTCTGAGGAGCGTGCCTGCAAGGAGAAATTATGGTTTGGAAACTGGAATAAATTTTAGAGAGCAAAAATGTCAGTTGGATGATAGGGAAGAGTTTGGAGCTTTCTCCTGTGGAAAATAGTCACAGCAGCTGAACTCACTAATGTGAAAGCAAATGCAACACGCTGCCTGCACCAGCTCCAAGATGAGGGATGGCCTGGTCTCGCACAGCTTGTGCCTCTAAAGCAGCCAGGAAGGCTGAGAGCATTTGCGTTTTCTGCCGTGAATAGCAGGTTTTTCAACACACATTTGTAATTTTGAAGTGTGTAATAGTAATGGAGTCAAAACTGCTTCATGGAATGACATTTGCAAGGAAGTGCTGCTAAGGAAAGCAATTCAAATGCAAGATTTAGATTTGTTCACCAGTTAACCTGTTGCAGAATTGAGCTCTCTCTCGGTTCAGCAGATGAGATGCTGATGAGGCAGGTCTTCATAAAGCTTAACGGCAAGTGAAGTTTTCTGCCCCATGAACTGGAGCAGTGTCCCTTTGCAGGGAACTTGCCAGGCTTCTCGTGAGTCGTCAGGTTCTTAAATGAGTCTTGAAACAGGGCAGTGCAGAAGGAATTTATGGGATAAGTTTATAATCAACTGATAGTTTAATTAATGTAGCATCTTAACTACTTGTCTCCAATTTAATTTTTTCCAGATGTTTAGTTTTAATGAAAGTCTCTTCAGAGACTCATGAGGAAAGTAACATCTGGGGAGAGCATTTAGGGCAAGCTTGCATGGAAGTAAAACAATATTCCCTTAGATGTTACCTTCCATGTCAACACAAGGGAGTCTTGAGATTTGGAGGGGTTTTATGTATTTTTACATTTTTTATATTTTTATATATATATATATACACACACACGTACACACACACATATACTCTTTCAGATCGGTCAGCTTGGCCTACATGCAGCTAATCTCGCTCCTGTGTTCCACTTTTCAGTCCTTGTGTTGACTCTGTTCAGAGGAAAGATTGAGCTAAAGACTCTTTTCACTACTTTAGCAAGCTTTTGCTTTTGTAGTACACTATAGGAATTATAGGACAAGTTATCTGCATTTTCTATACATACGCAAATACTTTAAAATATCCCTTGCAGTTTTATCCGTCTTATATGATCTAGTTGCTGTTTCCTTAGTTTGTGTGTCAAAGTGATTTTGTTTGCAAATGTTTCATGTTTTAGGAGAATACGTATTAGGACTTGTACGTGGTAGTGCCCAACCCCAAAAAGGAGCAGGAAATGCTTTCCTGAAGTCCTGTCCCAATGGGACAAGTGAAGCACTTGGAGATATGTTTAAAGGGTTAATAAAAAAACCTCATTTCCCAAAAAGCTTTATGTTAAAACACATGTTTGTCCATATGTTTTAGATAGGCTATCTATATTTTTGTAGAAAACTGATATTAAATGGAAATTCAAGCCTTGGCAGCTTTCTTAACAAAAGACACTTGTGGTCAGAGCTCTGAGGTCCCAGGACAGTTCCATTACTGTAATTCCACAGCGTGAGCTTTAAACGTATCTGGAGATTTTAATGGATCACATGGGAAGTAAATCTCTTTGTACCTGCCTTAAGCCATATGTTACTGATACAAGATGTTGAGCTGCCTATCTCTTTCACTTGGACACAGCTGTGCGCTTCCATAAGGGTTGGGTTTTGAACTGTAAAGGGAAGTTTCAGATTCCATTCTTCTCCCCTGTTACAGGAAATCTCATGCTTTCTAATTTCAATTGTGTAATTTTATAGCTTTTTCCAGAAGATGTAGGGTTTTGATACATTTCTAAATCTAATGAAGCTTTAAAAAATGCTTTATGACTTTTAATGTAGTCCCTTCATTCTTCCATTCCTCTATGCCTTTCCTGTTGTTAATCAAGTTTCTTTGTTCTTGCTATTTAAATAGCATGCACAAAACCTATTTGCACCCAATTGATATTGCTGAATATTGATGCAAAGCAAAATTAAACATTAGGTTTAAATAATGGACTTGTTTTTCTTACTCCTTGTTTATTATTTTCTAATATAACTCTAGTCAGTGAATATTGTAAACAATTCATATAACTGGGAGACAAATAAAACAGGATTGAAATTTTATGCCTGATAGGACACACAAACTGTTAATGTCTAAGATGCAATTTATTTGTAATAAACTAACAATTCCCATTTGCAACTCTAACCACTTTTCTGAAGGCTGCGTGTTTAATTTGTTTTTCAGAAGTCATGTTAGTTACTTCACAGTTCTTTCGGGGACACTTTACATCACTGATTGAACTCCCCACCCTGGAAATCTGAGACTGATGTTCTCCCTCAATAACCTGGTCCTTCTTTGCTGCAATTTCTGGAAAAAAACATTTACGGCCAGCATTTAGTAAATCATCTATAGCGAAGGAAGGATTCTTCCATCCAAAATATCTTGGTAGTAATTGTAAACCTAGTCTTTCTCTATTACACACTAGTGGCATGGGACTTAATTCAGTTACTTACCACTCTTTTTATGCTCATTTTTTTTCAGTGTCAGAGGGAGAGTATATTTAAAAATGGAAAATGTAGGTGAGGAGGAAGTGCTTGGAAATCTGTTCCTCACAGAGCTGCAGTAGCAGGCAGGTCCTTTCTCAAAAGTCTATTTTAAATAGCAGAGAGGAGGAACCTCTGTTGAGGAATTTTTAAGTAGTAGGGGAGTAGTGTGATGACAGCAGAGAGTAATTTTTTACTACTTTTTCTAAGGAGTAGATGTTTTTGAGAAGATAAAAGTGAACGGGGGGAAAGGCTTCCACAAACAGTGTTGGGGTGGTGGTGAGTGTATGATGAGGTGAAATGGCTAAGGGTGAAATTAGCAGAACTGAGGGAGGCAGATAAAGTGTGAATGTTGGTGTGGAGGTTTTGAGAAGAAAAGAAGTTGATGATGTTTACTTGACTCTTCAGGATGGATTTATTCCAGGCAAAGGTATAAAAGCCTATTTTTAGTAGGACTTCTTTTTCAGGGAATAATTACTAAGAGCTTAAATTTCTGTGGAAATCTTAATTTCTTTTAGCATTAGGCAATACGAAGCTTATCCTTTCAAAAAGAAAATTGATGCAGTTATTACTCATTTCAGCAAGATGCAAATTATATATGTAGTATTGTCAATAAAGTTTATACAAGATCCTGTGTATTCATTGTCTTATGTTTAATGAGCTGGGCTAATTATACCATGCCATAAGTAACCAAGTAAGAACCCAATTGATTTTTTTTCTTCTACAAGATGCTGTGGGCTTGTAGTTCTCAGGTTTAATATACCCATGTAATTGCATAACGTTGCCGTTCAGCAAGTCATCAGGGAGTATTTGGATTGTAAGTGGCGTCACGAGAGCGTGCGGCTTCTTGTCCGCTTTGTCCACGCTTACAAGCCTGCACTTGAGAATCACAGGATGATTTGGGTTGAAAGGGACCCTAAAGATCATCTAGGTCCCATCCCCCTGCCATGGGCACGGATTGACTCTGACTTCTGAGGAAAAACCTTGTCTCAAACACAGAGCAGCTGAATTTCAGTTGTCTGCATGCAGGAAAGAAACATTTCTCAATTTCACATTTTTGTTTTCTCTTTTGTTTAAATGAGCCAAAGGCATGGTATTTTTGTAATAATGTATATCTTCTGTATTTTTTTCCATCTGTGGTTGGAATTTGCCTCCCTTTCCACTGTCCAGGTTGGCTTCTTCCACAGAAGTGGAGTAAGAGCGCATTTCCGAAGGCAATCCAGCCTTTCCTAAAAGAGGTGCCCCACAGCTGAAGTAGATTCTGTTTTGGAGTAACTGGTTTCTCGCCATTCCCCATAGACAGAGATGGGAAATATTTAACTGAAGAAAAATATCTAATTTAAACCTTTGTCTTGGTCTAAACACATTAAATGTAGCATCTTTCACTTCTTTGTGTGCAATAACTGTCTGTTTCAGACTGTTACTCCCAGTTAGCTAGACTGGATTTTAATGGATGTTACTATCTGTTTGTGTCAAGTGGCTTCTTGTTCAGGAACATGGGCAGCCTTTGAACTGCCACACCTTAACAAGTTGCTTCCCAACATATTCTCTGAGTATCCAGGTGGTGTTCCCAGGTAAGCCAGATGGACTTGGCTAAGCAGATATGGAAGGGTCATAGGAGGGCTCAGCCACATAAACTGACATAAGTCTTTTTTATTTTGTAGCTTGGATTAGGCTTAATGATTTTGTCATATTTTCTGTTACCTTTCCTTAAGCAGCAAGTAAAAAAACCCCAATATGCTGTAAAATAACATCTTTCCCTATTTCCTTTTAAATAAAAGAATTCATGGAGCAGCTAATTCTATTTAAAATATCATAGAATCTATTATGCAGGACAAAGACCCACCAAATAAGTTGATTTAGACTCATAACTTGACCAGTGGGTTCCTTTCAAATGCTGACCAACTAATACCACTCTGAATTGTAAAATAAAGCAAAAATGACTTCCTTTTTCGTATTTTGTGTGAAGTGTTTTAGGTTTAAACTTTTCAACTCGCTCTATTGCTTCTTGAATGAGATTAAACTGTTAAGCTGTAGGCCAAGTTGGCCATTTTACTTGTCTTTTTAATAGCTGAAGAAGGCTGGTTTTTACCAGCAGTATAATTTGTTGGTGTTTTTTTTTTCCCCCCACTTTCTTGAAGAGTCAGCAGAATATAAATGACAGATACTCTTCAAATAGGTACCTGGTATTTCACATCATTAGAACTAATGCTGCTGTTGCCATAATGTTACAAAACTGCCTCCAACGCATCTGTTTTCCTGGGACTGGATTCCAGATGTTAATTTACAGTCTGCCATCTGCTTGGTTTTGGAGGCTGTGTCAAGTTGCAGGTCAAAATTACGACTTGTTTGCTGTCGGAATGGCAGCATTTACAACACTCAGATCTCACGCCGAATGCTTGGCTGTAATTGCAGCCTAACCTGTGTATTTCCCTTACCTTGCTAGAGGGAGTGCACACGTAGCTCAGATCTGCTGTAATTGAACGTGGCCCTTCTCGTGTGCGCCTTGGATTGTGGTGTGCAGGACTGCCAGGCTGTGCAGCTCCGAACTGGGTTCTTTCTGAGGCTGTGGGGCGGTTATGGCACTGCCGGCAAGCAGACGGTGACCTTGTCATCTTGCACAAGTGTTGAAACTCCTCCTTTCCGCAGCGATCGAAAGCCGGGTGTCATCTCGATTCCACAGCGGTAGTAAATGTTGTAATCTCAATCTTATGACTGTAGTAAATGTTGGGTTTATTGCTAGGTGAAAATACTTTCAGCTCTTAACTATGGAATTATAAACTACACCTCCGTGACAGCAAAACCTAAATTCCAGTCTCTCACTTTGAACCCTGGCTGAACAATGTGTGCTAACAAGTTAGTATGATTTTTTTTTTTGCTAAGTATCTGTGTTTGAATTAGTGTGGAATTTGTGACATGCAGCCTTACTTGGAAACTCATTATAGTTCCAATCATTATCTAACACTTCAAAAGATAACTACACTTAATCTCTTTCCTGACCTATGTTGATAGTTGGTTTTTTTCCACCAGAATTTGTCTCTTTTGTTGGTTTTGTTTTATTTTTTTTCATGATCAGATAAAAAGTGAAGAAAGGGGATGGTTGATGCTCTGTGGTGGTGTTTTTGCCCTGAGGACAGTGTAGGAGTTCATTTTGCTCCAAAAGTGATAAATCATAGAATCACAGAATGGTTTGTGTTATGAGGGACCTTAAAGCTCATCTCATTCCAATCCCTGCCATGGGCAGGTACGCGTTCCACTGGGCCAGGTTGCTCAGAGCCCCATCCAGCCTGGCCTGGGGTGAGGTTCAGCAGACACACGTGAGCAAAGCAGTACATATGCACAAATAATGGGAGTAGTCAAAACTCCTTTAATTTAGCTTATGGGCAATTCTTCCCTGTAATTTATCATCCTCACATTCCAAGAGTTCCTGTTACTGAAGTTCTTAAAGCTGTAAAGCAGCAGCTGAGGATGCTCAGTGCTGACAGGAGACTGAGTACCTGGACTATCTGCTGGGATTTTTACTTGGGATCAAGAACTGTGTTGCACGCTTTTAAAGAAGTAACGTACTTCACTTTTGCAAGATTTGCATTTCAGTGAATTTTATTTCTGTAATGTAAGGTCACGCATTGAATTTTAAAAGTTTTGGCTTATAAACGCCATGTACAGATAGTTAAAATGACTTCATTTTTTTCATTTAGCTTCCAGTAACTTGAATTTATGACACATCTGTTACTGGCCATATCCCTTTCTTTTTTCCTGGTCAGAAATATGTTCTGATATTTTAACCTATCTTCCCTCTGAAATGAAAATTGCTATAGAGTCACTCTTTTGTAATGGACAGTAGTTTCACTTAGGAACCCTCCATAGTAATCTGTTCTGGTGGGTGCTTTTAACACATCTTTTTGCCATTGACTTAACTTAGTTCGGGTATATTGGTGCTGTGAATAGCTGTGTAAAAATTCTTTCCATTAAAATGCTTTGTGCTTACTGCTACCATGCAAATGAAATAATGCATGAGACAGTTTTTTGCATGTAAATTTTTAAAAGGGGAAAAAGCAGTAGAGCAGTAATGCGAGTCTCTAATGTGTTTAGAGAGTGAAAGATTGGGTTGCAATGACTTCTTGAAAGGCAACAAAAAACTTGTATCTTTGCTTTTATAACCCAAAAAACTTACATCTGTGCTTTTATAACCCAAAAGTTGAGTAAGTAAATGTTCAGAACAGGGAAGCACTTACAGGAGTTTAATTAATGTTTACCTTTTTATTTCTATATAAGAAACTAAAACATTTTCTGATGCAGTTAAAGTGGAAATGTTTTTTCTGGAAAGGTTACAACACAGAAAATAGGACCTTGTTTTTCTTCTACAGATTTGCTTCCATCCTTCAGCTAGCACCAACTGAGTTTGCTTGCTTTGCATATAGTGGTTTACCCAGATGTATATATGATGGTAATTGACAGCCCTGACTTAATTGCTATTTCCAGTTTATTAAGAGCTAAAATCCACCTGTAAATCTCAGCTACAACGGTTAGGATTAAATTGCAGCTGCCAGTTATCAGGCAAGAAAAAAATGGTCTCGAAGTTTTCAGTTACCTCTGTTAAACAAATGTATGGGCTTTCAAACTCATAAGATGAATAAATTCTCCATGTAACTTAAATTTTCCTGCAATATTGCAAAAGAACTGAGGTTTTTGGTGTGGTTTTTATTTTTCTCCTACCATGTGCTCACTGTATATTGCATTAAGTGTAAGCAACACTTGTTTAAAGAACTGAAAACCTCCAAATCCAGGAACTGGAAAAGATTATCCAAAGGAATGAGAAGCTTTAGGGAGTACTTTTCTCCTGCCAAATTAGTTCTTTTCTGAACACAACTCTTCAGGGCTGGATGGCTGCACTCTTTCTTTTGTTCAGGGATTTGGAGTGGGGATGGTGGTGGTGTGAAATATCCAGGATGATGGAGAAGGGGGACAGGTGTCCTTGTCTCTGCTTCTCCTTGCTCGAGTTATTAAATTTTTTTCTGCTAGTGGTGTATGTGCATCGAGAGGCCTGACATTGTAACCCTTCCCATACCTTGTCATGGCCAAGCTTTTGGTCTTGTAATAAAATCTGATAAAGAAAGTTTGTGCAGTCTTTAATTAATCCACAAGTAGGCATTTGTTCTAATTATTCAAAATACATTTGAATAGTTTTTTTCCCCTGCTCCTTCTTCCTAACCTACTTTTGGTTGTTTGCAACAGCTGCCAAACACAGGGTAACAAAGCAAAGACAAAACTCGGGCACAGGAGGCAGATCTTGAGCGTTATTGTTGGAAGCACTTTGCCACGTGTGTGTGCCCATCAACAATTTGCATGGGATTTGGTATTAGTTTGCATTTTGGTGCTTTTAATGGCATTTTACTTAGGTGTGGTAATTTTCACAGGTTGAACTCCAGTTTGTGTATTTTGTTTCTTGGAAATACAATGAAACCAAGTTCTCTTCTTATGTATCTTGTTATGTTGCTGTAAAAGTTAGTGAAGGATTTCCCTGAGTGGGCACGGGCAGAAGCTGAAATCGGGAGCTGCTGAAGCCTTTCAGTGGCGATTGTGGCACTTATAAAATATCCAAGTATTGTGTATTTTTTGGCAAAAACCCCCTTTTTTGTGTGCTCTTATGCTGCTAATGGTGCCACTACCAACCAGGGCGTCATGGTAATAATTCCCTTGGCTGAGCTTTTTTCAGCTAGAATTTGCATGAGGAAGGAGGAGGAACATCCCAGATATGAAATGTTTAAACTGTGGCTAAGGAATACTAGTGAGTGTTTTTATTTCTTTAAAGCAAAAGAAAAGGGGGAGTGAAGAAAAAGTATTGATGACTAAATCATATTTGTTATGAAGATTTTGGTTTGTGTATTAATAGAAATAGAAAAGTAGTCATTGTTTGTGCATAAAAGCAGCCGGTACTGTGTGTTGCCAAAGAGGAGTTCCAGCAAATCCTATGGAACAAAAACAGTAGGGGAGAGAAAGAGTGATTCATAGCAACGAAGAAGTTACAATACCAATAAAAAGGAAAGGCAACTCCCCCAAAATTGGGTGAGGCAGGGATGTTCCACAGGATGCAGTGAAATACCTTCATGGTGTTTGGCTTCTGATGGGAACTCTGAGGGAATCCATTCAATGCCCATGCAGAGGTGGGTGCAGTATTGGCCTCTGAAGGGACAAGACTGTGTAGCAGTAAAAATTCCTTGCCCAAACTGCTTGAGCTTTATGGACACAATGCCAAACAGTATTACAAGTACCTGTGACTCGCTGTTCTCTGTTAAGAAATGTGTTGCTTTGACTCAAAGTTTCTTAAGAGTTTTTACAGACAGGTACAAGGAAGTTTGAAGGTAGTGGGTGTCTTTCTGGGGGTGGGCGGGGAGGGTACTGAAGTTGGAATTGAATTTTGTCAAAACCCTTGAAGACTCAGCAAGGTATTCATAAGGTTTGACAGAATAATCCCACATAGGGTAGGCGCTGGCAGAGCCCTGAAATGCCACATCTCGGGAATGTGACAAAACGTGGCAGATTTCTAATGGTCTATAAAAATAGAGCCTGAGAGGCAGCGTGTGCTGGAGTCTGCATCAGTGAATTTCTTCTCCCTTAATAACGATGCCCTGAAGGCACCATTTAGCTTAGCTTCAAAACGGTCGTGATCATTAAAAGCAACACGCTGCTTCAAAAGTATATTGAAATTTAGGATACTCGATTTCAAAACAAGAAGAGAAATTACAAGGCTGGAGCAAACAAGCCAGGACATGCGGTATCAGGTTGTAACTCTTCTGCCTTACGAAACCAGCCATGATGCAGCTGTTCCACTGCAGCCTAACAGCACACAATTCCACATAAAGCATCAGTTCATAATGAGTGCTTTGAAAATAATGGAATTTTTACCTTGCTGGAATTGAAAAATACATTAGGGAAAGTTGGTTTCTGAAAGAAATGGATTTTAAAAAAAAAAATTGAATGCATTGTGCAATAGGTGATGTTACACTTGCAGTACAAGTGCTTAAATACCGAGTTTAGCATGAAATAGTTATATAAAACTGATGAGTAGAGTAAAATCAAACTCTTAGAGGAAAAGGAAGCTAAATCTGCAAGACACAAATGACAGCTTATGGAATGTTTATCTTAGAATTAATTATTCATATATATGTGTGTGTATATAAAAAAGTATGTAAGTCAATAGTGATAATGGCCAGAAATTACATGCTGGGTATGAATCTCAGTTAATAGTTTGATTTTTATCACTTCTGCAATATAAATTTCTAAATGTAGTGTTTAAACAGTAAGTCACTGGAATGTTCATTTTCACACAAAGTGCACAAGGACTAATTAAAATAGCGACTTGCAGAGAATTGTTTATATGATGTCAGTATTCATGTTTAAGGTAGCACATAAATCTGTAATTGCTATTTTCTTGTTAATTACTATTACTACAAGGGTTTGGATCATTTGATGAGTAGTCTTTTCTACCACACGTAGCTTCAGTTGCACCTCTAATTATCAATAACAATAGTTGTGTATCAGCATTTTTTACAAATGTGACAGTATCTTTTGAAATAAATGAGAATCATCTCCTCTGATGGAAATGTGAAATTTTTCTTAGACTTCATAACGAGAGACAGTGCAAATTTGTTTTAGGGTTTATTAATTGGGTAAATAGGGACCAGCTCACTAGTCAGACCTGTTGCCTGCTCTGTCTGTAGGGTACCAGAATCACCAGCAGCTCATTCCCCCCGTGACAGCGCACACTGACTGTCTCGATTAAGTGAGGCATTTTGATAACACTTACGTAGTGTTGTCAAATGCAGTAGCTAATTTGTATTGTGGTGTCTGTTACTACTCTAAATTAATACATTTTCTGAAGTAAGTTTGTTAACTTCAAGTGGTGCGCAGTAGTCACGTGTGATGCTGCTGCTGCAGCACTGCTTTTGCATCTTTACACAGGAAGTACTACCCCTAGTACTACCAGAAGTTGAAGAAAAATCAATTATCTTATGAGCTGAAACATTATTTTCATAAAACCCATCCTAGAAACCTGTGATATTTTAACTTTCTCAGCAATTTTATCTGAATTACTATTTTATCTCTTACACCTTCCTGCATAGTAGCACCTGGAGTTTATTCTTGTTTGATGTATTCTGGACTCTTAAAAATGACAGAGATGTTGGTTTTGTGTATGCTTTTAGTTTTCAAATATATCGGGGCCTGTATGTAAAAAATCAGCTTGTTCTATAAACATTTAAAACTGGTCAGTCAACAGTTTGTGGTATGCAAGAGAGTGGTGAAAATCAAGATGTAATGAGTAATATAAAATGCTTCTTTTCTGAGAGGAAGGAAGGAGAAGAAATTCTAGAGATTATTTGGGGTTTTTCCTCTTGCTTCTGTAGCAAGCTTGGATTCAGCTTTAGATGGCCAGACTTGAAATGGATTCATTCTCGTGATACTCTGTATGAAAACTTAGTCAAAATTTTGTAAAATCTGGATCTTGATTAGATGACAAAATTTTTAGTAATGATCTTGGCTAAATTGTTTGAACCTGTTCTGCTATTCACTTGACGGAAAGATCCCTCAAGCATGAAGAAGAGTAATTTTTTTCTAGTTTCATTGTGTCACAAAAAAAGAGAAAACAAGAGGGTATTTCATGGTTTATATAGCACAAGAGGGTCACCAGATTTTTTTTTTTTTACTGACTACTTTTCATCCCCTTCAGTGGGCACTGACCAAGAGTAATAAACCAAACATTTATCTTCAGTATAAACTCAGTACTTGTTTATGCATTACTGCAAGAGGGAAAACAATTCTCTTATTCTTAGTGGTCTAAAAGGCCCATGAATTTTTCTCTGGAGTGTCCCTGCAGATGTGCATTGATGTAAATATGTTCTTATACCCAGATGTCAGAATGCATCTTTCCCTCTGTGTCTTCAAATGCCACCTTTACTTTTTTTTTTAAATTTAATTTTATTTTTTTTTTATTTTCCAACCTGGCTGCTGGCTGGTACAGAGGTCTCTGTGCCCTGGCTGATTCCTGCTTTGTAAGACTGGCAAGGTGTTAACCAGGTCTCTGTAATCCACACCAATTCACTGATTTGTTGCCAAACATACCATTTAAATGCAATACAAACGTGCAACACCTTTAATCTCTGCCTCTGAAGTTGCTTAGCAAGCTTGAAAGTTAGTGCAGGAAGGAATGATCACAAAAGTCCCTTTCCCTAGGAAAAAAAGATTACATTGGCAACAGTTTTGCCTGCGGTATGGTATAATACTTTTCCATCAATCAGAAGTGTAGTCATTTGTTATTGTTTTATAAAGTATTATAGCTCACTCGGGCACAGATGTTATTTACTGCCTTGAATTGAGTTTCATGGATCACTGTACTATTCAAATACTCTTTTTCTGCTCTTTTTGACCCCAGTTGCAGCTGAACTTCTGAATGTGAAAGCTCACTGCGGTTCGAACTAATATTGATTTCTACTGCTCTTGTGTGGTGTATCTGCTTCCAAACTGAGTAAAATAAAGAGGGTTGTTTCTTAGGCCTGAATAATCTCTTGATACAACCATTCTGGAGACCATGATGAAAGCCAGCTGGTTTTGGCTCTTGAGCTGCCTTGGCCAATATCTTCCCCTTCTTACCTTGGAGTAACTTTAGAGGATAAGGCTCAAAGTCTGCTGGTCGCTTGAGTTCTAGAAAATGCAAAAATAATACGGATTTCATACTGTACTTCTTAAAAGCAAAATAATGTCATTGCTAGCAGTTGTTAATTCTATGTTTGAGAACATAGTTGCTGTTTCTGCAAGTGATTTCTGAAAGAAAAATTGTCACGGTTGCAAATATGTAACAAAATGGGTATTAGTAAAAATCTGAATTGTTGATTGTGTATATGTGTTTTGCAGGAAGATGAGATTTTAAAAAAATCTTAATGCTGTGAAGTTCATGATCTCTCCTTCTGATTTCCAGGCTCTTTCATTCATACATTTTGTCATTCATCAAAATTTCTCATTTCTCTCTAATGTTCTGTAATTCCTAAGGGAATAGGGGGTACTGCACTGGCTGTGGCCCTGGGTCACATTTCTGTTCATGCATAAAAATTTTCATTTCCCTGCAAATGTTAATCATTTGTTTATCAGATGTTTTCTGTATTCATTTAGGAAAATTTCTGATACTTACTATACCAGATTGTTTCTCTGATATAATGAAATTTAATGGAATTTTCTCTCCTCAGATGTTTCTGAGGAGAATCTCTGGGTTTTTTCAATAACTGGCAATTTTTATATATCAGGACCCTGTATCCCTTAATCTTACTTGGCTTTCGCAGTCATGCCAACATATCTGTCAAGGTAGTTAAGGAATGATTTCTTTCTTTTTTACTTCAGAGTTACTTGTATTCTTCTGAGGGAACAAGGAGAAGAAACAAAGTGGAGAATTGATAGCATTACACAAACCCCTGAATATAAAACAGCTGCAGTGTGTTCACGTGTTAGGGGAACTTGTGGCTTTATGAATTAACTGCTTTACCAAACTGCTGAAGCTGACTTATTACCTATGAGAAGTACTGACTAAGACTGTAAAAATCCGAGGTTTTGTGTCTGTGATGCTGTGAAATACGGGGTTATGAATAAGATTGGTGGTTGTGAATAAGCTTATGAATTTAACTTTTTTTATGTCCCCTTCTGGGGCTTTCAAAGATAACATGTCTTTTCTGGGTAGCTTCGTTAGGTATCTCAGTGAGTCAACCACTTCAGTTGTTGGCTGTGTGTGATGTATATAATACCTAGTTTATAGAAATGGGCTTGTCAATTTAGCAGAAACGGATCCAAGATCTTCAGTTTTATTCCTTCCCATCTGTTAACCTGGCTTCTTTGTTCACCAGGCTTTGTCTAGGAAATACAAATGCAAGAAGCCAGAAAGCTGGTAGAAATCTAAGTCTGCATCGAATCAAAGTAATCTAATTCTATCCCTGCTCAGGGAACTAAAGCTTAAATCCTGGTATTCCTAATTGATCAGTGCAAGTGCATTGATCCAGAAGCCTCGACTGCATAGCGGGAATGCGATGTAGCGACGGTGAGTCCATTGGTCCCTCGAGCCAGCGCTTCTCTGGACATATGGGGGGACATATGGCTCTAACAGGACTCCATGCCTGGGTTGGGGACAGGTGACGAGCTCTGGATGTGCAAGGTGGGATGCAAACCGTGCCTCTGATGGCTTTGTCTTTCCCTACACCATCCCAGGGAGGTCTTCTTCACTTGAATTCCTCAGTTGCTCATTTTTTTTGCCAAGTGAAGAGAAATGATTGCACAAAGGTATCTGAGACCGTCTCTGATCTGATGCCGCAGCTGCCTCTGCTGCCTGCGGGCTCGGAGGGTCCTCTGCCCCCTAGGTGAAAAATTATTTTATCTCTTTTAAATGGATTTCTTCCTACTTTTAAATACCTTTCAGTTTCACGTGGTTTTTTTCAGCCTCTCCACAGAGGGTGCTGCTTTGTGAACCTGGATTTTAGCTCACCTCCACCTTTCCCTTTCTGGTCTGGAGAGTCCCAGCCTTCCCATTCTCCTGCTAATGCTGCTGCACAAATGTATGTTTTCAGCTGTATAGTTTGTAAATTGTAACTTGCTGTGTAAGGTACAGGACTTGAGCAGCATTTATAGTGAGGGTTTGCTGGGAGATAAGCAAGAGTCAGACCAGACTTTTTCACCTAAGAGAATAAATGTCCTTGTAGAGCTGTATTTCTGGGGTTTGTAAAGAATTATAAAATGCTTTTAATGAAAGTTCTCAAGAGATTTCAAATGATGAGAACACAATGTAAGAGTGAGGCTAAGCCACTGTGTGTTTATGTTTCTTGAGTTATTCTCCAAAAAAGTCTTCTGTGGCACTGGAGTTCTTGAAAAAGAAAAAACCAAACCCTCAAATTAGGGGAAGTGGTTGAGTTTGACGTTAAACCATCTGGTGTCTCTTTCATTTTCCCCAGCCCAACTTTGCCACACAAGCATTGCATTCCTCAGATATCAGACATTGTGTTACTATGTGCACAGGAAAAGCTAGGAAGCTTTCATGGACATTTTCCCACCATCCGCTGAAAGCCGACAACCTGTTTGAGTGTGTCTCTGATTCCAGTTGTCCAGCTGGGGTTCAAGTGATTACTTCTGTTTCAGTGTGAAGCATTCCTGCCTTTTGGACAGGTTTACATCCATCTCACAACTAGGTTTTTTTTTGAGAATTGCATGTTTTTGTCCTCGTCTTGTAAAATGACTCCAATTTTGTTTTGTTTTGTTAATTTTATGTCCATTATATCCCAATACCCAGATGGCTGGTGACTGTGTGTGGGTAGGCTGCATGAGGAGAGTTGGCAGGTCGCTGGGACAGGGATTTTGGCTGTACTGAGCGAGGCTTGTGTGTCACCCAGCTCATATCATCTCAACTTCCAGCAGTGTTTTGGAGCTGTGACTCTGGTCTTAGGAGTTACCATTGTAGCATGGTAGTTTTTACAGTAATGTTTGATCTAGGCAGATTAACAAGCATACTTTTAAATTTTGTATCCAACCCTTCTTTTTTGTGCTCTTTTTTCTATGCTAAACCATCTTCTGTTTGTCTCTACTTCCACTCTTGTCTTCCTGTGTACTTATTCCCCCTTCACGATCTTTTTGTCTGTCAGTGACTTCTTCAATTTTCCTGCCTTCTAAGTTGTTTTAATCAAACTTTTCATCTCTGTTTCATTATAATCTGGCGATTTATATTTCATATTCTGCAAGTTTCCCAGAATATGTGTTTGCTAAACCTCTTTCCATGGCCTGTGCTTCTTTCACTGTTCACCAGTCTTGGATGTGCTTGCATCCTCTCGTGTATATCGATGGTGCTTTCAATTTTCTAGTTCCAAATACTCTTGTTTTGCTCTGGTTGCCTGCTGCTCCGCTCCACTTCCACCCAATCTTACTCAGGAGCTACGTTAGATTGGCTTTCTATGTGAGCTTCTTTCTCCAATTTCTTCCCAAGAAAAGTGGGGAAGAGCAGAAACTGAATCCAGCCTCTCCATAAACCTCTGCAACTGTGGAAAACCCAGCTCAGCTTCAGGACTTTTTAGGAAGGTGTCACTTGTTCCCCAAATGGAGAACCTTGTCCTGTACCTCACTTAGTCTTCAGGTGAAGCTTTTTTAAAACATGCTTGGCATAGGAAAATGTGATATACTTTTCCACAAAGACTTATTTTACTTAATGGGATATGAAGATAGGGTCTAGATGATTTGCATAAAGGTATAACAAAAACTCGAGGAGAAGAAATCTACTACTTTTTTCTTTATCCCTTGTTCTAAGATAGGATAGAAATTACTCACAGACATAGATAAATTGTATGTATTCATCACTGAGTAATCAAGTTTTAAAATTGTTTTTTCTCACTTTCTTACTTTCCTTTGGGTGTTCCATCATAAATTTTCATTCATGAAAATCAGCCACTCAGATTTTTGGAGACAGTGACATGAGGGACACGCGAAGTTGCACATGGCAGAAACTATATTAACATTAATTTTATTTTTCTGAAAAACCTATGAAAGGTAAGTTGACATACATCTAGAACTTACCATTAATGCCTGATTTTTGTTTGTGGGTTGTTTGTTTGTTTTTCTTTTTAAACAAGCTGTAGGTGTGTTGGTTTTTGAAATCGGTTTTAGGGTCCCGCTACTAGGCAGAACTTAAAGGTGGGTCTGCAATGACCTCAATGAATGTTGGAAGGCTTTGAAACTGGGGGGGGAAAGGCAGGTTTTATTATACTATAAACTAGAATAATTGACTGTTCAGGCAGAAGTCAAATGATATGGGAAGGTGTAAAAAAAATTAAGAGGTTCACATACAAGTTGTTCCCTGACCGTTGTGTCCTGGAGCGTGGATTCATCCTCCCAGTCTTGATTTCAATTGTCCACTGACTCTGGTGGCAAGTGAGATATGATGTTTCCCTTGTTCTAGTCTTCTAGTTTTTAATAAGGATGTGAGAAGGGCCTTCCTGGCCTGTCTAGGATTGGCTGCAGTGGGATCTGAGCAGTGAACATGCAGTAATAAATTTTCCTAGAGTGCTTCCAGCCTCCTCTGATGGGTAGCTCAGAGACTGCTCGAATACAGGGGCTTAACTATAACCAGTGGTTTCTTTTCTACTTTCTCCTTGCTGGTTTCACTGAATTTTGCCTAATCTTTGCGTTGGAAGAGGTGGGGAAAAGCATTCCCTGGCAGCCTCCTGTGTGGCAGTCTCATCTATACATCCTTGACCTTTGCAGTAGGAAGCTCTCCAGTGCCATGTGCTGGAGACAGTCAGGGAACTTTAGCACATCCCTGTTTTATCTCCTCCCCCGGTCACGGTGATGAACGCCATGGTCTGATACCTTGGAGATTTCATGGTTGGTACTTCTTTGGCCTTGAGAACTGGCCACATGCTCTGTATTTCAGTCTCCAGTCCATGTTTTTAGCCACTTTGACATCCTGAGAAAAGAGCAAACATTGTATCTGTGTTCCTTTGGGGGGGTTTGTTTATTTTCTTCTGAGAGATCTTTCTTTGCTTAGCTCCTAAGCTTTTGAAAGGTGGTTTGTTTTCAGTGTGCAGTTAACATGACTTGATTGGGAAACACAGCCATGTTAAAAGACTGAAAATTGAGGAAACATAATATATCGAGACAGGAAGAATTGAGAATAGAAACTATTTCTTGTCCTCCTTGACTCAGCTTTCTATTTTAGTTGTGATCTGAGAAAACAAAGTAGGGCGGCAGAACTAGAAAACAGGAAAACTAATTGATGAAATTATAATTATATTTATAAATAACTCTTTCAAATTACAATTCCAAATGGGAAAGGCATCTGGTGTCACAACAGCAATAAAAGTGACATAAACCTAATAAGAAATTACAAAACTTGTCTGAGATTTGATCCCTTCTCTGTCAAATTCAGGCTGCTGTATGTATTTGCATGGGAGTATTTTATTCTTATTAAAATAATTGTGTGTTTAGCAATTTTTTTTTTTGTGAAGTGGCAGCCTTAAAGGCAGCTTTGCAATTACAGATCGGTAGTGACTGTGTTCAGAAAAAATAATCTATTTTGTTGCATTTACTGGAGCAACAATACTATAATGTGTCTTTTTGTCCAAAGCAGTCTGAGAAGTGCTTCATCATAGAATTCGTGAATTCAAAGGATAACTGTAGTGCTGACTGAAGAGGTCATTAAATGAACATAATTTTAAACTCTATCAAAAAGGTTTTAGTGTATATTTGAATCTTAAAATGCTAGGGCAAAGAAATGTCTTTCTTTGATTAAATTTCTATTTATTTTTTTGAAATTTGGAGGGAATAACTTTATTTTTTATATGGCAAATACAACAAATACAGCCTTTCCTATTCTGAAATGGTCTCACTGACTTTGGCACTTAAACTGCATGTTTTAAGCTTCTGTGTACCTGGGCAGAAAAGTTTGTGTTTTCAAGTAAAATGACACATTTTGAAAGGACAACAGATAGCATCTTAGTTTTCCCTTAAAAGAAATAACAGCAATAAGCCCCCAGTCTATAGGCAATTTTTCCTCTCTGATTTTTATTTGGGGAAGGGGAAAAGCCCAGTGACATATTCAATATATCAATGTCTGATCACAAAATATAGATGCATTGACACAGAACAAGAGGTCATCTGTGTTTCTAGTCAGTTTCTGCCGCTCTTCTCTCAATTAAATATGTTAACATGGCAAAAAAACTTTGTGTCACTGACACATGCTTTAAAATCTTCATCTGGAGACCTGTTCTTATTTCATTAATTTTCCCTTAGATAGCAGTGCCTAATTACGAGCTGCACTAAAGCTTATATAAAAGAGGAAAAATCAGATGCAGATAAAATCAAATTTTCTTTCCATTTTATAGACTTTCTGGGGGCAACATTTGAACTGAAATAACAGTAATGACAATGAAAAAAAAATGGCTCTGACTTAAGGGGTCTTTCCCAACCACAGGAACTGGACAAATTGGAGTTGAAAGGACCTCGGCAATTAACATGTCGTCTTGTGCTCATGTGTTGAACAATACACTGAACGGCCAATTAATTAGAGATGTGTCAGCTTGTGTGGTTTTAGGTCAGATCAGAGATGTGGCTCATGCCTCTTGATAGATTTTTTTTTTCCCCCTCTAATAGCCTAATGAGAAAATAAGCAGTCCAACGATAGGGGGGTAAGTTGGTGAGGTGACCTGGATCTAAATGTCACACTCAAGTGTTGGACCAAAACGGGACTGTTGGTGTGGGAGGTGTTTTGTTCTGTGGTGGCTTCTCTGCAGTGACCTTGATTCTCCTCTGCACAAAGGTTTGAAAAACAAGGGTGGCATTGAGCAAATTAGGATAGGTAAAAATCTGCATATTTGAGTGGTTTCTAAGTCTGCAAAGGGTAATTGGTGATTATTTCTCTTCACTGAAAACTTTGTCGTTTTTGAGGTTTTTTTGTTATAGTCACTTTTGAGTGGAAGAGTTGTCAAATGGGTCTGTCAGTTGTACTGCCTTGCCTATTTGCAAGCTCAAAAATAGCTGAGCTTTGATACTGTTGTCTACAGATTTAGAGACGAACCCCAAATTCTTTGAGACGTGGAGTTTACTGACAGCTATTTCAGCCTGGGTTTGTGTGTGTAATTTAAAATAACATGAATGAAGGTGGTAAGAATGTAGGCTGAAGAGCTTTCTATGTCTTACTGGCATTCTTTCACAAATTGTTGTCCTCCCAAGATCTCTGGAAACCCTAAATTAAGACTGTTAATCTGTACACATTTATTGTACGACCTGCCTCACCCAAAGGCTCTCTCTCAGGAGACACACTTGACTTTTCCTTTCTGCAGTACGGCTGTTTGCAAGGCCAGCAGTTCACTGGATGCTGACTATGGATTTCACTTGGCCTATAAACTATATTTTGCACCCACAGAGCAGAAATCTGTGCACCTTCTGCACCTAGGTACCGCTGCCAGCTTTCAGCAGCAAAGACATTGTTTTAAAAACCCCAAAATGCAGCCATTAAAGATGATTTTGGATTTTTCCACTTTTAGTGCATAATATTCTCCTCTACCCTTCAAACTTTGAGGAAAGTCTCCAGTGAGTGACAGATGGCTGATTAGGTAGAAAATGTGTGCCTGAGCCATATTAATAGAAATGTTTGTGGCTGAACCACATTAGTACTAACCTTGCTTCTTGCGATCCTGGGAGAGGTTGATAATGCTTGTTATGAAATCTGGAAGTGACAAATTAGCCATTAGGATTTTATAGCCAACGTTTTTATTAAATGCTTGTTGCAGGGTGTTTGGGCCTCAGAAATCGATGTGCTAAGGGTGTAATGTTACTACTGTCTTGGGCCACCAGAGTATGTTACTCCCAGGGGGGCAAGAAAAATATTAAAGATCATCTAATTACATGCAGCGTCTTAAAAGGATGCTCAGAATGTTG
This sequence comes from Ptilonorhynchus violaceus, assembly GCA_013397565.1. Lineage (NCBI taxonomy): Eukaryota > Metazoa > Chordata > Aves > Passeriformes > Ptilonorhynchidae > Ptilonorhynchus > Ptilonorhynchus violaceus. The sequence goes on from VZRJ01005001.1 coordinate 1,444,481, forward strand.
ATATATACTTCTGATTTCGCTCAGTTTGAGAGACAGTTACAGCCTGATCACTGAGAAAGCAGCTGGATTTATTTAGGAGACAGAAGTGGGGAAGACCCAGGTGAAGCTGAAGGACTGGTAGAGCATGGAGGAGGATGCTGAGCACCAGCTCTGTGGTTGAACCAGAAAAAATGAGAGTCAAAGGTGTTCTTTCCCTCTCTTTTGTCCCTTTGGGCTGGGCAAGGCTGGGGACAGCAGTAGGCAGCCGAACTGTGCTCTGCTGACCACTGAATGCAGAACAATGTGGATATTTAAAGCTGCCATGCTCAACAGTGGCCACAAACATGGGGTTTCCAAAATCCTGATTACTCTGGTCCTGGTGGAGATCTGGTGATAATTTTAGGACTTCTTTAGTTCCTTTCTTTTGGAGCGTGAGAAGCTGTTAATACTGGCAGTTATGAATAGTGGAAAAATCTCCAAGTTCCCAGGTATTAAATAACATTTCTCCTTTTCTCCCTGTAATGGAAAGATGGGGTAGAAGGTTCAGGAGTAATTCTGCATCTGTAAAATTGCATTGGAACAAATGAAGTGCCTCTCAAGTGCCAAATAAATAGGTATATATTGACGTCATCTAATGTTAAGCTAATAAAATATGTTTGCTGCTCAAAAACCGTTTCATTTTCTTATATCTGTGCGTTCCAAATAGGTCTGGCTTCAATTTATTTTCTTGACTTAAAAAATATTGTTTGGATCTTAAAAATTAAATTAACAATTCCATTATCCTTGTGCACTTCCATTTCAGGCTTATCTGCATTGATGAAGAAGTCTTCCTGGATTTATTTTTTTTTTAACTGGAAAAAGTCTATTATTGCTTGCAAAACCTGTGTAGAAAGTTGCACAGTTGCTAATAATCTGGGATTTCCCCAGTGTATATTTTTTCCTTGCTTAGAGTATTTGCAATTAGAAGTCTCCATCTCAATGGGATAATTAAAAAATAATTTACCACTTGGAAAGAATAGGTCTCTTCAGGCAATCTGCACTGCTATTGGTTAATTATTACTAATTTTTGGTTATCTGATACAGTTCTTCCTGACCTGACATCTGCATAATGTAGACGCTAATGAGAACAGAAATTAAGCCTGGTAGTTGACATGTCCTCTATTAAATTTGAGAGAGTAAGGTGGAAAGAGATTAAAAATAAAATTGTCAAAGTGGGACTTCAGCATTACTGGCAACTTTACATGATGCACAAAATTTTTATATAGATAGATAGATGTGTAGAGAGAGAAAGACACACATGTGATTTAGCAACCCTGCAGCTGATTTTTGTCCTGCTAGCTGAATTACTGACCATAAAATCTGAATATTGCGGTGTACTCTGGGTACCCTTAATACCTAGTTTTTGTGGGACTTGCCTTAAAATCAAAGTTTTCTTCTTTCTTTGCAATAAATTTTATTGTTTGCAGTTCTTAAGGATATATTTCCATTAAATATCATCTTGTCTTTTACATTTTTAATGTATCTGAGTAACATCTCCATTTACAAACTGCATCATTGTCACTCTCCTGTTTGTTCTACTTGTTTGGAGAGGTGAGGTCCTGCTGCACCATGCTTGTTCTTGCCTGGTGTAACACCCAGTGGGTTTTCTACACCTCCTCTCCTGGCCCCAAAATGTTTATCTCTGTCAAAGCTGAAACTATTATAGGGGCTTATTTTGAGACATGATGGGAAGTGGAGACTATGGGATGTGATAGTATTTAGAATCACAGAACCACAGAATGGTTTGGGCTGGAGGGACCTTAAAGGTCATCTGGTACAACCCCCTGCCCTGGGCAGGGACGCCTTCTACTAGGGCAGGTTGCTCAGAGCCCCATCAGCCTGACCTTGGACACTTCCAGGAATGGGGCATCCACAACTTCTCTGGGCAGCCTGTAGTAGTGCCTCGTCATTCGCAGGGAAAAATTTCTTCCCTATGTCTAATCTAACCCTTCCCTCTGTCAGTTTAAGCCGTTTCTTCTTGTCCTATCACTCCATGCCCTTCTCTCTCCAGCTCTCTTGTAGCCCGTTTAAGATGGTGGAAGGCACTCTAAGGTTTCCCTGGCGCCTTCTCTTCTCCAGAGTGAAGAACCCCAACTCTCTCAGCCTGTCCTCATAGGACAGGTGCTCCAGCCCTCTGATCGTATTTGTGACTTCCTCTGGACTCGCTCCAACAGATTATTTCGTATTTCAAAATACTCTGTGTTTTACCATCATAAAAAGTAGCACATAAATTTTGGTACAAGAAGAAGCCCTTCAGTTGTTAATGCAAATTAAAACTGGCTTATGGGCACAGGAAGGTAAATGGAGCACAAGTGCAGAATAAACTGGGATAATTTTAAAGCAAGTAACGGTGAGGTACATGACAGGACCATTAAGGGAAATACCAATCTGATGTTGAGCTTGGGTCTTGCAGCTCTTATACAGTGATAAAAGGTTGTTCTATTTGGATAAGACCAAGTTATTCCAATTAGCTGTGGACACGGACAAGCGTATTCAGAGACAAAAGGCCACCTAACGCATTTTGGAGGTAGTTAACCTGTGTGGCTGTGACCTTTATTGATCCAGAAGCATTTTTCCATTTTTTAAAAATACTCCATTTTGCTTTTGTTGACAGCAGAGCAATAAAATCACGTTACACTTTGAATTTTTCTTAGTGAGAAAATAGCTGTATTCCAGTTGAGGGAATTATTATGATAAATGGGCAAAATCTGCTCCCATCTCAGAAACAAAACAGTTTTTTTCTATTCAGAAGGCATACAGCTCACAAAATATGACGACAGATGCGAACAAGCAAGTTACAGAGCCCATACAATAAGATTGCAGCAGAACTTTTGAAAAAGGGGGAGTGCAGCATATGAGACGAAGCCATCTGTCTCTGTTACAGAGCTTTCCTTCCCTTGGAGAGCATAATTATGGGTCTAGCTTTTCTGTTGCTGGATTTTTTATACAAAGTTGTCCCTAAGAAAAATAGAATTGATTCAGAATAAGGTGAAACTTAGTTGTGCTACTATATATTCCTTGGACTACGGCCATGGAGTTACAATGTCCACTGCTGTTCTCTGACTCTGCAGTGGCATTTGGGGAGAATAGTGGGATCTGTGGTAGCAGGTTGCTGACCTCCTGGATTGTCATTAAAAAAAGCTCTTTTGTGTTTTATCAAGAATAGAATTTATTATGTTGGAACCATTTTTTTTAGGGGTGACAGGTAAATTCTCAATCCTGCTGCTATAAGTGATTAGTTGCTTTTGGGATTGCTAAAGATTAATTATATATTTCAAATAAAATTGAAACAGCAACTGAATTGTATTTCTAATAAGGGGGAAATTGAGCAAATTTTAGTACTTAGCGTAGAATTCTGGAATGTAATTTTTAATCTATTTTTAGATAAAATATTACTGTTTTGAATAATGCACACTAGTATATGTGAATCATTCAAATTAGCCATCTCTTGTTCCATTTAGTCATAAATGACTTATTAAATAAAAAAAGTTCTAAGACTTTGTATTATAGTAGAACTCAATCAAGTCATTTTTACTTGGACCACAGGTGACTTACAGTCCTGTCCCAAAGTTAGGACAGGTGGTGTTGAGGAATTTAGCACTGCTCTGTGCAAACTATTTTATTGCTTATGTAATTTCACATATTTAAAAAATGAGGCTTCTAAAAGAAATACAAAGTGGAACAGAATAATCTCCTGTGGAAATAAGATTGCTTTTATCTCCTCATATTGGCTCTGAACTTTACGTTTCATGATGGAGGTGGTGTCAAGTATGGAAGCGGTACTGGGATGTGTCCTGGCACAAAAAGTAATAATGCAGTTAAGGGAAACATTAGGAGGAATGAATTACAATGATCTTCAAGTGCTTTTTACTTGGAGAACTTGAGAACATTCAGCATGTTATTAAAAAATAAAGAAGATGGTTTATATTTTGTATGTGTCTATTCCCTCTGAATAACTCTCTCATTGATTTTACAGATGCACATCCCTCTCCTGCTGTCCATGTGCAAGCTGCACCCTGTTGTGGTTTGCTATTCATGAGGTTTAATGGGGTATCCATGAGAATCCTGCTCCTTCAAATAAATATTTATCTTCTTAAATTCTTGTCAAGCGGTTTAGCAAGGTCAGATTTGCCAGCAGTTAGCTTAGCAGCTTTTTACCAGCTTACAGTCATGTAGCCCCTGTGCCTATGTTTGCTGCTTTTGCTGCTGGGCTAGAGGCACAGTACACTCAAGGAGGTGAGGGAGAATGGGAGGCCCCTAAAATATGGATTAACTGGCAGTTATCTCAGATCCAGTATCAGGTGCTGCCTGGCTTCAGGTGGCCTAAGTATCTTTTTATTGCTGGTGAAAAGGAAAATCTCTCTCTTCTCCCTGTACACTCAGAATTAATTGGCTCTATGAAATCTAGAGTTGTCTTTAATCTGCATTTTAAATACTTGCACAGAAGTTTGGCTCTGGAGCGGTTTCCAAGCTTTGTTTCTGTCCAGTCACTCCTTTGGTCTTGCCCTAACTCAGTTTGGTCTTAACGTCCTTGTTACCTGACAGTGGGCAGGCAGATGCCAGTGACCTGCAGCCTTCCTTTTCCTGAGCTGTCCTGGTGCTTTGGGTAACATCTGTTTTTGTGCTCTCTTCCAGTTTTGCAGTAGCAGATGCTTATTTTAAAAACAAATATTAATACATTAGTATGCAATGCTCAGAGCGGCAATTTGAGAACACAGTTAATGCGATTTTCCTGTTCTGTAACACTTGTTTTCCTTGTATGCAAGCTCTGGTGGAGCAACTGTGACAGTCTTCTCAGTTGAAGTTTGAATATTAATTCTGCGTTGGCTATAGGAGCCGGTACTGACGTAGATTTTAATGAAGCTGGCACTCAAAAGCATTGATGTGTAACTGGTGCTGTCTTGAGAAAAGATGAAAACACTCTCAAGTCACCAAGGGGCAGCTGAAGTCGAGGAGCAGCTTGCCAGCTTTTATTATTTCCTCGATTGTCTCTTCTAGTTGGTTTTTCTCAGCTTAGTCAATCTTCTACATGAATGTGCAGGACTTCTTGCATTCTCTGTTTAAGATTTTCTTATCAATTTACCACTTTGTCTTTTTTTTAAAGGCCAAGACTAAACACTTCGGGACTCAAGCATAAAGCAGCCCCTGACATCAGAGAATTTGGATAACAGATGCTATAGGGAACGGAGGATAATTGTTATGTAGCTTCTGCTTGCTGATAGAAACAAAATCTTCTCTATGTAACACGCGTTAGTGAGGATGTTTGGACACTGGACCCCATCCCATGCAAGGAGTGAATTGTTTTAGATGATGGTTATTGTGGTTTTGTGCAATTTCTGTGTTGCAAAACTGGTGTTCCAGTTAACTTAGCAGATAAATTGATGCTTAGCAGTAAGTTGCATTATTTAACAGTAAGTTTTGTCCTTTGGTTTGAGTTTTCCCAACAGTTTTTTACTTATCTTGAAGGTATGTAGCTATTAATATTCACAGCTGTTCTTAAGAAAGGAAAAAAACCACAAAAAACCCCCACACCTATGAGTAAACATAGGTGGCCTCCCCACAGTGACCAGAAGTGGTAAAACCCAGCCCCCCAGTAACATTCCTTAAAGGATCTTTGGCAGAATTTGGCCAAGAGGCTTTCAGTATTGGAGCTATAACTTTCAGTGCATTAGTAGGCTTTTTTTCTTTTTTTTTTTTTTTAAGAGGATTAATTGGACAGATTTTCAATCTAGCCAGTTAAGGAAACTGGGGCAAGTTCTGCTTGCTTTTGCAGTTATTGGAGCTGCATATCTGGAGAGAAACACAAGCAGAATTTGGTCTCTTACGGATAAGCACTAAAAAGTAAAATAACTGAGTCATAGTAAAATGTGTGATCTGCGGAGAGTGAAATGTGAAATGCAGTGAAACCTGTTGGGGGCACATTTGGATGGGAAAGGGACAGTATTTGCTTGGTATTGTCAAGGCAATTCCTACGGGGCATTTGGGGGGAGTTGATTCTTACTCTACTGGAGCTGCAGCGATGCTCTGATCGGTTACAGCGGTGCTTGGGAGAAAACTGAAGACTTGAATTCTTCAGAAATCTGTGAAAGGATTCTCAGTTTGAGTCAAACATAGGTTGAAGGATTTTCTGCATGTTTTGCAGTGTGTATTGATTTCCTGCTCTCCACCTGAAATATGAAATCTGAAGTAATTTCCTAGTTACATGGAGTATTGGACTAAACCCAGAGGGGGACAGGTGACTGACAGTGGAGCAGAGCTGATCTGTGCTGTAACATTGTCTTGTTCTGTACAGAGACAGGCAGGTGAGCGATCTGGTAGAGTGAGTTAGGAGAAGAGGAGTCGAGGGAGTGGATTACAACCAGCAGCTCTGCTTCTAATTTGTGCCACTTGGGGCAAATCACTTCAGCTTGGAGTGAAATACTGTTTTCATTAATTCAGACATAAACTTCTCCTGGTTTCGGTGGAATGTGTTTTCATCCTCTGCAGCTTCTTGTGGTTACTTTCAGATATGATACACAGGTGGGGGAAAAAAATGATATAATATTGAACATCATCAATGTTACTACAATGCTGCCAGCAGAGAAGCAAGAAAATAAAACCTATTGTGGCTGCATGTATTAAGGCTTTCCTACATTGATGCTTTCCTCGGTTATTGAACAATTTTGCATTTTCTCATTTCCATATCTTAAAATCTGTTGTTTTAATGACATTTTATTGACTTGACACATTTTAAAACATATGCTTTCTTACAAATTTGCCTGTAGTGTTTGCATATCCAACATTATTGTACTTGTATAATCCTTTTGTCCACTGGAAAAAAACCCAACCCAACAACTTAAAACAGTTTTAGGAAATACGTGTAGGAAATTACTTAATGCTGTAAATACATAATTAATCTTGCCAACCATCAGAAAAGAATCCATTTCAATACATTTTAATCTCTACAATTATTTCCAGATTATGACATGATAAATAATTGTTCTGTGTTCCACAAATTAAAGCATACTCAATAAATGGCTATTGAAGATGGTTGAATAATTGCTGGTGGTGAAGGGTGGACTTTTCCTCTAGGTTAAATCTTACAGCAGCTTATATTAATTTATAAGTAAAGCTCTTCTTTTCCTTCCCTGCTCTCCTCCCAGCCCGCAGTGCAGTCTATGCAAGTTCAACTGGTCTTTCTTCTGCTGTTACATGTCTGTTTTTAGGCTCTAGATGGAATTTACAGCCTGCAAAAGTGCTTTTTATTTTTCACAGAGTTGGAAGAACAGGTAGAGAGGAGAGGTTTCAGGTACCAATCCCCAAGTTTTTAGAGTGAAAAGAAAGATAATTGTTACCAAGGAATAAAACCATCGTCTAATTTTCCATAATCGTATAACTTTCAGTCACTGTGAACTATGGCCTGATTTGAACAAGCCACATAATAGTGAGCAATTATGTATAGGCTTATTCAGTATATGCTGAACATTAATTGTCATATTTGGAATGAAACAGCCACATCATTGCTGGCATGCCAGAGAAGAATGCCAGCAGTTTGTATTTCAGCATGAGAGTACGCTGAGAATCGGCCCATTGCTAATGAAAGAAGTGAGCAGAATTGTAGTTTTAATAAAAGGCTGCTAAGGACCTTCTGTCACTTGCTGGTTTTTTTAAACTTCAAAGAAAAACTTCATTGCTAAGAATATTTGTTTGAACTTACTTAGTCTTTATTTTTAACATAAAGTTAAAATCAACACTGCCAGCACAATTCTAACAAAAGGTAGAATGTAGTGAGTGTCATTATATATTTCATTATAAGTGAATCATTATATTATAGGTGAAATGTATTTACTTCAGAGATTGAGTATGTGACAAGGAGGAAAAATAGTGACCAAGAAACTTCTTAGAAGGCAGAACAAGGTCTCATCCCCAGCCTCTTTTTTCCAGCACACTTTCTATGGTTCATTAAGGCAGCTGTTTTCCTATAATTATGGCTATACAGAAAAACAGAAGCAGCTTCAAATGTTTCAGGGCAAAAGCAAAGCTGTGAATTCTGTAGATTATTGACACCCTTAGTGACCCACCACTTTCTGACTTTGTTGGTTGTAGATGCTTGAGTAAAGAAGAAATCATTATTTAATATGCACCCGTGGTCATTACGCACACTGCGGTCTCTGTTCATGAGCTTACTGGGGCTGGCTGTTGCAAAGACACCTCTACCACATGTGGCACAGCCTGAGTCTGAGTTTGGAACTGAGGTTTCTGTAAAGGGCTTTCAGGCTAACAAGTATTTTCTTTCAAAGTCCTTCTGGGGATTAGTATCTCCTGAAGAGGACTGTGCTGAAAACCTTCTGTGTGGTGGCTGTAACTCTCACCTTGGGGAAAGGGTTTAATGGATTCCCCCATTCCTAGTGGTGTTTAAATGCTTTTGCCTTTAACTATATCATCTGGAGATAAAATATGTACGAGTGTGTCTTACTGTGCTCTGTGACAAATGGAAGGTATAAAAGTACACCCTATTTGCTATATCTTAGTTGTAGGGAAATTAAAAGAAAATCCATGAATGAAATTAAAGGCTTTGTATTTTTTTCTAACTCAAAGATTAATCTCTTTGAATTGATAACTTGCTACTTCACAGAGAAGAGCTTAGTCTTTTTGAATCCAAGTCCTTAGTTTTGGAGATGTGTTTTATGTAAGTATTCTTAATTTCAAACTATGACTATGGTATGGCCATATATTGGACTTAGTGTGCAGCAATCCTGTGCAACTCCGGAGTTCTTTGATGTGCAAACTTTAAGAATAAGAGATTAACCTCTCTTCCTGGTAGACAAAGGGTTCTTATTTTTCATCTTTTTATGGGACCTTATCCAGAAGTCATCAAAGTCTACGGAAACCATCCTATTTACTTCAGTGGGAATTGAATGAGGAACATGATTTTTGTGGTCCGGTGTTTAAAAAAAAAGCAACAAAAACTTTGCAGTAAAGTCGTAATGGCATCCAGATGAGTTTCCCTAAGTGGTTGTGAAGCAGCTGGTGGAAACGCCTTGACATGACCAAATTCAGCATGCCACTTGTTTCTGTATGTGGGAAAATCCGACAGAATCTGGAAGTAATTAGTCTGGAACCAATAGCACCCCCTGAGCAGTCCTTTTAAAATGAGTTGCAAATAAAAAGGCTAGAAAATCCCTAATAATAGGTTTATTTTCCGCTGTGTGTTGTGGAAGGTGTTTTTATCAGTAGCATGACTTCCAGGTTTTTAAATGCATTTTTGACCTGCATTTGCAGCACGTTGTGTAATAATGGTTGTCTTCCTATTGTTCTTTTTTTTTCTGTTCTTCTGTACATTACACAGCCTTCTGGGCCAAAACCTCTTTTTTTCCTGAACATCTGGGACACTAGGTTTGAATTTCTAAGCAAGACTAGTTTGGTGATATGGGCACAGGAGCCTTTGCTGTGGACAATTTTCTGTAGTCTGACTGGCTCCTTTTGTGTACTGCTGCTGAGGAACTAAGAAATTTGAATAAAACCCTTATGAATAAAACCAAGAAGAAACCCAGTTAAACACTGAAATGGAGATAAGTGCACACATAATGTTCAACAGTGGGTTTATTCCTTGTGGTGCTGCTGTGTCTGTGGTGATTCATTCCCAAGTGCAGCCATCTCGGGCCAGAGCATCATCCTGCCTCTGATGGTGTTCAGTAGCAGCTGTTTAAAGAAGACAATAAAACAAGACAAAAAGCTAGCAGCAGCTCACCAGAATTATGTTCCCATCTTCAAAAATGGGCTGTAAATGTATATCCCCAATTTAAGTGGAATTAGTTGCACTGTTTCAAGTAAGGGAAATATGAAGGCATAGTCTGGCCCTATATCTTCTTTGCCATGAGGTCAGTGCTGAACTGCTGAGCTATTACTGCTTGACCAGAGACCCTGAAAAAATAGGTTGGGGCAAAGTAGAGAAGATACTAAAAAATTTAAAGATCTGGTTTTCTCGAGAGGCAGTGTGCACAAGGATGGAAGCATTATTGGGTGTGCGTTTTTAAATAGCAATAGTACATTGGACATGTATTTTTTAATGTGAAATGGGAAGAGGGAACAAAAGAGGAATTTCAGAAAAATGTACTGATTGAAAACCAGCAAGACATAATATACTCTCTAGCTTCTGAAACAGAGAAACAAAATTAACTTTTTAAATTCTGTTATGACTAGCTGAGCTAGTCATAGTATTACATAGTAATGTAATATAGTAAATCTCTCAGTATTATGTAATAAAATTAGTCAAAAGATGACAAAAGCATAAACCATGCATTAATGAAAAAGCCTTGCAGGACTTGTATTTAAATTGGATTGTGCCTGTTTGATTTATGCTGGTGTGTAAGTACACTTGGCTCAAGTGTTTGTGGAAGCACGGACAGTAGCCTCTTGTTCTGTGTTTGCTGTTCCTTTTAGTTTGGTTTTTTTTTTTAACATTTGGAAATACATTACTAAATATTATAACAGCATTGTCAATTATAGGGTACTGGGAATAGATAAGTCTGTTGTGCAGTCTGAGAATATAATTAGGAAGAAGCAAAAGCCTTATTTTACTGCAGCATGGTAAATGGTGGAGTTGCTATATTGTCTTGAGCTCATTCGGCTCAGCTTAGATGCACATAAAACTCATCAGCAGCAAACTTTTCACTCGAGCAGTATCAATGCATTTTAAGAGGAAGCATTCCCCTGGTTTCATTTAGATTGCAGGCCAGTGCTCTGCATGTGTTGATATTTCAGAAAACAAAATATATTCAAATACCCCGCTTTTCCACATAATTTCTGATCGTACCTCTGATGATGCTGTGGGTTTAATGATAGTGGCGACTCTTTGTTCATGCATAATGTGCATAAGCCTGCAAGCTGTGCAGACCCTGTTAGCAGCTTTTAAAGCAGCCCCCCAAATCAATTATAGAGATGAATATCTAATTTATAGCTGTGAAAAATGGGAGGAAACAGAGGCGGCTTATCAGGTTCCAAAACAATTCCTTTCTTTGTGTCCGAGCCTTATTTCTGCTCCCTGCTCCTGTCTGCTGATAGAAACCCCATTTGATGCTTCATCAGTATATTGTTCTCAGCTGCAGTGTGCAAACACTGTCAGTGTTTTAGTATCCCAAGACACTAGAGCTTAGCTCTTCCCAATTTCCATTCAACTTGACAGATGTGTTCGAAACCTCTGGCCTGAGCAAAAAAATGCACAGATACAGGAAGCTGCTTTCTAATGTAAGTTGTAAAGAAAGTAGTATAATGCTGTGGGAAGGATTAAAGAAATACATTACAATTGAGCATTTCTTTGTGAAAATGAGGCAAAGAAAAGGACTGAATATAAGCAAGCACAGTGCTAACTGCTGTGGAATGAAATAGCATGGACTGGGGGCTCAGATGTGTTCCTGCTTTCAGAATCGTGTTTGCTTCCAGCACAATTCCTGGATTGAGTCCTGCCTTGCACTCCAGCCAGGCCAGGAGGCTCTGTGCTGTAGTGGCAGAGTGATTAGGACTGTGCCCTTTTCCCTGGTGGTGTGGGACGTCTGTCATCCCATTGTCTGTCCTGTCTCTAGGGTTATGTCTTCTATGGAGCAAATCCCTGACTTGCTCTTGGGCACTCTCAGGCCTGTGGGAGGTGGGGATCCTGTGTCCTGGCACGCTGGTTGGCATGGCCTCGTGTGCTGGTCCATGTGTCCTGGTGTGCCGGTTGGCGTGGCCTGGTGTGCCGGTCAGCGTGCCCCAGCACAGCCCGTCCTCGCATTGCCTGCCACCTGCAAGGTGTTGAGTGAGCGGGCAGGAGGCAGCGTCTGTCTGACCAGGCTTTCTTGAGCACTGCAGGGATGAGGTAACGTTGCAAGATTTAATGGGATCCATGTGACTAGAGTTGCTGATACCGATACACTGATTTATGTGCTGCGGGATCTGACAAGCGCCCAGTCTCCTTTGAGCCCTCCGCCCTGGCCTGCATCACGGAGATGCGACGAGGTAACGCTCATCCCATTGTGATTTCAGTCCACCCACACGCACCATATGCATAATTTTTCCATAAAGGAGGACTGTCGGGATATATATGCTCTCAATTTAAGACAGTTGCACGTACTGTTATTTTTCACATACAGCTGTTAAGCTATATAATTTATCTAACTAATACTAGTTGTTGAACACCCAAGCAAGGCTAATTGTTGCATTGGGAGAATGCATCGTGTGATGCTTATTTAATGAAGGGTCTGATATCTGCTATCTTTTCTGTTGCTCAGTTCCATTGGATATCTTGTGTTTGTTAACATAAATGCTCTTACGGAAATTTTTATTAAGTATGATGGTATTGTTTGCATTCCAAGTTACAGATAAATGGTTGGCTTTTCAGAAGTGCTTATTGTTGGGTGACTCTCATCTTGTTTAAGTTGGTGGTAAATCCTTCATTAGTATCAAAACTAGTACAGTTAGGGCAGCACACACACACATTTTGGAAATGATGTGTTAAGGTGTCTGCTTGCAGGACTGACAGGATAACAAGCTCATTGCTTCTGTTACAATGCTAGAATTTGGCTATTTGCATAATATAGAGCAGTAACACTTTAATTTACAATTCACAAATAAGCCTTTCAGACAGTGGTTTCAGACACAACTGAAATTTGTGAATGCTTTTCAAGTAAATTGAAGGTTTTGAGCACATTTTGTTTATATCAGGAAGCCGAAATTATACTCGGATGCCCAGGACTGGAGACAGAATGTAATTTGGCGTTTGTGTGTAAATGGTTCCTGAACAAGGGCAGTGGGGAAGTACTGATACAATTCGGTGTTTAGTTATGCATGTAATAGATACTAACTTGGTCATTCTGTGCTTGCATTGTAAACTTGCTGGTTTTATAATTGGGTGGCTATAAAGAGAAAAGGCTGCAGTTCAGAGTGACTCAAGATAAACTTTTTTAGTATTTTAATCTATATTTAAGAGTAGTGCTACTACCAAAGAAGCCCTGCTTGCTTTAGAGCTGTAATAAACCCTGGAAGGTGTGAAAAGACCTCCTGTTAAGTTGCGTACTTGTTGCAGTTGAAAGATATTGCTGGAGTTTTTCCTGTGGTTGCTGTGCTGGTCTTTTGGTTTAAAAGTCTGATAAATCACAAGGTGGGGCTTGGGAAGCATTTGGTGGTGGTGCTCCTGGCTGTGTGAACGTGTCTCCCAGCCATGGGATCGTGGTGTTCCCCGATGCCAGGGCACTTGTATGAAGATGAATGTAGGAGTAGTGGCAGATGTGCTGACTGGAGAGCTGCATTAGGAGATGAAGAGCTGGAATAGACATAGACGGGAAAGTCACGTATGATGTCTGTGATGAACACGATAAAAACTTGCTGAGGAGCAGCTTGGATTACAAAGAACTTTCTGCCTCTTTCATGTCTCACAATAATTAAACGGTCCATTTTTATTCACTTCTTTCAAATGGGGTTCTAATTAAGCAATAACTAATGAAATATGAGATTAAGCATCAGCAAATCTCTGGTGGTCAGAGACGTGCCCAGGGCAAAGTTTAAAACAGTTTTGTAAAAGTTGTGTTTGAAACAAAGCAAAAATATTTGTTACAGAAACAGGAGACAGATTCTGTGAGTGTAAATGCAGATTGAATTAATTTTCTTAGTGTGATCCTGATCTGAAAAAACATAAAATTCAATATGTATTCTTTTTAATGTGGTTGCTATATCATCACCGCAAATTTAAAAAAAATACATCTGTAACCAGATAAGAAGATGCTATCAGGCACTTCTAATTTTAATTAAGGTTCAACCTATTGGAGGAATATATATTTAAAGTATTAATTAAAATGCTGTTTGCTGTATAAGAGATATCAGTATAGGAAATTAGCTAATTGCACTATCATAGGGGATCTGTGCTTTGCAAGCTGTTTTGTGATGCTAAAAAAGCATCTGCATATGGATGAGAGGGATATCTTGGGGAAACCAGGAGACAATGACAATGACCTTCTTTCTGGGTTAGTTTGAGTAAAAGTAGTGGCTGGTCTTGCTGCATCTGTGTGTGTCGAACAGCATTATTTCAGTCTGTTTTTCTTTGGGGTGGGTGCCTGGCACAAATCCTCAAGATACTTGAGATAATTGGACATAATTTGATTGCATCATGGTAATCCTGTCTCCTGGAAGAAGGGCTTTTGAGGTGGTTGAAATACCTTTAAAGACTGGAGTCTTTCAATGCTGTCGTTTTTGATAACCTTTTTATCGCTACAAGTTTGTACGAAGGTACTGCTGGAGTTCCTCAAAGATCAAATCGTGCCTTATTTAATATTTTCATTAGCAGCCTTTACAGAAGAATTAAAAGCATGCTAAATAAATTTGCCAACTCCAAAGCTGAGAGGCATTGGCGAGGCGGGGGAGGACTGGATTATTGTGTGAGAAGAACTGCTTTCCTCTGCAGTTAATTGGTTTCAGGAGAATGTCATGTGCTTAAGGACGGATGATATTAATTTCTTCTATAAGCTCAGCCTCACCATTTGGGAGCAGCAAAGAATGAAGGTGTCCTACTTGTACTTAGGAAGATGAGTTTAAACAGCCACAGGTCAAGGCAGGGTAATTAGGATAATGGTGGAAGGATCAGCCAGCATTTTACCAGTAGCCCGGAAGAGCTTGGCTTCAGCCTAGAAAAACACAAGCTGAGAGGAGCTAGGATTGTTCTCCATAAGCATATGGTAGAGGAAACCCCCAAGCAAACCACAGTTATTTAAGCTAAAGGATGCTTTTAGAAGGATGCATGGGATGTGAATATGGAACCCACTTCATCTGGCAGGCAGGTGATTTCTCACCCCGTTTGGTGCTTCCATGGCCACAGTGCCTTGAGAGTTAACTAGTTTCGGCAAAACCCAAGGTCAAGTGTTGGAAGTGTCTCTCCCCACAGCACATTGATTGGGAGCTTGCTTTAAATGATTTCTTTGAAAAGAAAGAACAAAGCTTCTAGGGAAAAGTACTTAAAAAGCAAACTTAATGCATAGGCAGCCCTGTCTTCCTTAAGGATTTACTGCTGCTCTTGGTGGGTGTGTGGATGCGCCAGACTTCTTCCAACACCTCTGAGTAGGTGCCAGTCTGTCAGATTAGCTCAACTAAAATAAACCTTTCTCCCACTCCCTGCCTGCTATTAGTCCTTTGAGAGAGAATTGCCTTTTAAAATGTACTGGGGTGTTCACTGGGCTTTTATTCTCTGGTTTTAAGCTAGTTTTGAAATGAGCAGAGAGGTGGTGAAAAATGTTGGGTGCTTTTAACACTGTTGTTTAATGATCTCATCCTTTGAGCCCGTTTGTGGAGAGGTGGCTTATCTTGAGCTGTTCTCTCCTTTCCTTGCCTGTTTTCCACGAGAATGTCTCCTATTGTGTTAAGCCAATAACCCTTTTTAATAGGTCAGCGTATAGTAGTAATGAGCTTTTACACCGTGGTTATAAATGTCACACATGTTTCTAAGAGTAAGAGTGGGGAATAGAAAATATTGCCTGGATTTGTTCTCTTATTTTCAACAGTAGATGTGTGAAACAGTTTATCTTCTGATTGGAAAAAAAGCGCTTTGATTAATCAGAGCTTTTTTAGCTTTTGTTATTTAAAATGCACTCCCAAGGACCAAGCATTGTGGTGCTTGCCTTCGCAAGCTTTAGGAAAGTTAAAAAAATACGAATTTTCTGTGAAATAGGTGTATCTGTAAAGAGAGAATTTTGCAGGACAACCTGCAGGTAAAAGTTGAGGGTTTTTATTTGTCTTGTGAACGCATGGTATGTTCCAAAGCGCTTGGCTGCGATGAACCTCTGCTTGCAGCACAGCAATATGAGTTTTGTTACCTCTTCAAAAGGCAGCAGAATTAGTGCTGACAGAGGTATAAATGTGGCAGGCTTGGCTTATACCAAGAGGGGCCGGTATGATTGACTTGGTGTAACATGTCCAAGTCTCCATATGGGTGGCAGGTCTCAGAAAACATATTGCATAGCCAGAAAACAGTGTAGTGGGAAAGGGACACCGTGGTTCATAGAAGGGAGGTGGTGGCAGCTCTCCAAGGCTCCCACTCCTGCCTACTTGCCAGTCTGAATTGCAGAGCTCCCCAGTAATGTCATCCTTCAGTTTCTACTGTTTATTTTCCTCCAGCAGCAACCACTCCAGCACAGCATTGCTGCTGGCAAGGCGAGGTAGCCCTAGTGCTGTCACTTCCATTTTGTTTTCAGGCACAGTTACCTTAGTAAACAAAGGGCTGAACGTCTGCAAGTTTGCTTTATCAAATGGTCCTATAATGCTGCAAAGAAAAGGGGAAGCTGAAGGCATTTGAAAGTAGCTTAATAAATGAGTATTAGTATTGTAATTTGCTCAGTCTTTACTTTTGGATTTTGGCTGCTTAGCAAAAATTGCTTGAAATACCTATTAATTTTACCATAAGAATGATGATGCTGTATACAGAAAAATATCTGGCCATATGTTTGTATCTTTATTTTAAAGGACAAAGATTGATGAAATGTAATTTAAAGGGAAAAATAATTTATTATTATATATTATGCTTTTGAAGAAAATGGAGAATAGATGGATCTAGGGCACTAATGTTCCCATTTGCACTATGGCTAGGTACCTAATATGTGTTTTTGAAAGTTCAGGGTGTCATGTAAAGAGCATCCCTGAATGGCAGAGTAAATATTACAAATTTTGCAGTATTAAACAGACAATCTGATGTGGACTTGCATGGATTTCAGTACTTTATAGCTGACTTCATATCTAGTTAGTACATTTTACATTCCTCTGGCATATTGTGCTGATTCCTTCTATTGCTGCTACAGCTGGTCCCTTTCAAGCTGATTACAAGAACTTTAAAAATCATTAGTAAAGGAATGATATTACAAAAAAGGCCTTATAAAGCACATTTTAAAAAGAGACTTTTCTGGACACAGAATATTTTCAGTTTTTTAAAATCAAGTTGGAATATGTAAGCTGGTCAGTATGGTTGGGGGAGTGGGCCGGAGTGGTGTTTTTTTCCCTGCTAGTTTTTGTCTAGTATGAAATACCTGCAATTATCCCTGTTGCCTTTCACCATATAGGAAATATTGGAGTTTTTTCGAGGCAGGTACAATGATTACTCCTGCAAAACTGTCGGTTTAACAACAAATACCCCCAGCACTTTGCAGTGTTCAAGAAACCTGCATCATCAGCATATAATCATATACCACAGGTACTAAGTAGCAAGTGGTTCTTTTACAATTAGAGAAATAGTCAAATGTGGGTCAGCTCCCAGAAGAATAAGAGTTTAAAGGTCTTGGACAACTTCCTAGTGCCTGTGTATGAATCGGCCGCTTCCCCGTTGTGCTTCAGTGGTTCAGGGAAACACTGGCAGTTTTTCATGTGCTCTCTGAGTTGTGCTGAGGTTGCTCATCCGTGGGCTCACGGTGCTGCTGCCCTCCTTTGAAAGAGAGACATGCGTCAGGCTGGCACGCAGAGTCTTGGGATTGATGACAGAGCTGCTTTTAGATGTCTGTCCTGCACCTGAACAGGTGACTCCCCATAAATTTATTCAGTTTACTCATATCAGGTCGTTGGGATGCATAATGTCCTTAAATAACCTTGGTGCTCCTGTTGATTTTTCTGTTAACGGATAAAAAAGAAAAAAATAAATTAGGTCTGACGGAAGTCAGCTTTTCTATCTTGGAAGTGTTTGAAAATGGCTTGGGAGCTCAGGACCGCTCCTTGCCTCCCTGTTCTGACTGCCATTGAGCCTGTACAGCATCCTTTTAATACAGCACTAACCTGCTCAGCCAAGTGGTAAATGTCATGGAGATCTCTTCATGTTTGTTTGGTTTGGTTTTTTTCTGTGTGAGGTGAAGTAAACTTCAGTAAATCCCTCATCTGATCATGGAGAATAAATTTGATGTTGCTTTTGGGCATACTTATTCCATATCCTCTTTCTTACTTGTTTTCAGGATATGAGTGACACTAATTTGCACTTGTACAGTTCCTCTATCTTGATTACTGAGCAGGCTGGATGATGTGGAGATTAGCGATGACATTTTGAAAGACCAGACGCTTGCCAGTGTCTTCAAAATTCTCTACTTCTCCTTCCTTGTCTGATCAAGCCCTGGGGGGAGATGTCAGATGCAGCTTCCTACAAATGTGAAAGCACTAGAAAACATGATCCCTGGCTTGTTTGACAGATGAAAGTTTATCCTAATGTTTGTTTTTTGCAAAGGAAGCAGTATTGACTGTCCATTGACCGGACCTAGCACAGGTAACAGCACCTGCCAGAGCTTCTTTTCAGCAGGGGAAAAATTGTTTTTTCCCCTCCATAGTGGTATTTGAGCTGGTTGTGAGACATGAACAGATGCCTTGGCAGGTCTCCAGCACCCACTGACACCTAGTATGGTTTATTTCCCTATCCTCAGGAATTCTGCTTCATTCCCGGGAAGGCTCAAGCATGTCCTAGATGGGTTCATCAGCTGATGGTGATGCACCCAAGTGTACCCAGACATGAGCTGCTTCTGTTTTAAGACATTTTCCTATTTAATATCCTTAAGCACTAATAGCAGTGCTGTAGGATTTCCATGCATGACTATGGGAGACTTCACTCATTACTCAGATTGACTTGCAAACCTTAGAAAGAGGTCAGTGGTGTGGGAATTTGACCTAATAACTTCTAGAACTACTAAGCAAAACAGAACAAGAAAAATTTTTAAGAGCTAGATTTATTTTCTTCTCCTAGAAGTATTTTGCCACTGCAATCTTTGCATCAGTCAATTGTTGCAGAAGTTTTGCATAATCCAAACCAGGCTTTTGTTAATACTTCACTAGTATCCTTTCAACCCGCTGAATGCGTTTTAATTGATTTGGCAGGATTATACCGAAGGATAAAGTTAGTCTTTATTAGAACGAAGGAGAACAGTAGGTAATTTAAAATATTTTTTTATTTTATTTAAATGGACCAGCAGTATCTAATGTAACAGTGAGTGCTTTCAGTAGTGTTAGGTATTCTGTGGAGGAAAAATAAAATACCTGTCAGGAATATGCTGAGGATGGCAGCTTGCCCAGAGCTGAACTCATTGTAATAGAACCTCCCGGCCCGGAACGGGTGCCGTTCATGCTCGTCGCCTCCCGAGCTGATTTTGCCTGTGCAAACCCAAAGCCAGCAGCCATCAGGCTGTGCAGTGAGGCACCGCCAGCTGTGGGGCTCCCGTCCTTTGGAGGAGGTGTCAGCCGGGCCATGGCAACGGGGGCCGGAGCCTGGAGGAGCTCAAAGAGTGGGATTAGAAGAGCTTACATCCTTTGACTGTGTACCGGATCACTGGATTGAAATCACTTTGATAGGTGCTTTTTGAGGATTTGGCAGGGTTGGTTGTTTTTTGATTTGTTTGGGGGTTTATTTGAAGTCCCTGTGACTGGGTTGCTTTGCTCCCTACTTTTGCAGCAACACCAGCATCGAGTTTAAAATGGATATTAAGACCATCAAGCCTATACTGACTGTACCAGCGGGGTGCTCCTTCATGGAACACAGGATATCACCTTCAAATCCATATCAAAGACACTCACTTCCCCTCCCTTCCCAAAGCGGTGTGGTTGCTTTGGGAACAAGATGCTTGCATGAGCAGCTCCATAGGTCCTTTTGTCAAAATAGCTGAGTTTGTGAAAGTTCGAGTTTTTTTTTTTCCTTTCAGTAAAACAAGGAAAATCTCTCTGCAGCATATTATAGCACCCTTTTTCCCCTAATTAGCATCCTGGTATAATGCCTCTCTGTCCTTTCCCTCTCCCATCTCTAAGACCCTAAAAAAGTTTTGACAAACCACTTTTTGCACTTTTAATATTTAATGACTAAAAAGATACAAATGTTAATGAAGTCAGTTGGTAAGACAGGGAAAATGGGAAGCTGTTGATGAACTGTGCTGCACAAACTGCCATTTACTTTTGTGCAGAACATGTATTGAAAAACACTGGGGAGGGCCTTAATAAATAAACACGTGCTTATCATAGCATTGGGTATGAGTTCACATAAACAAAACCTGTATTTTACAGGTAAAGCTGGGAATTGCATCAAATATTCCATGCTTGAATGATATGCTATTTGGTTTTTATTTTATTTTTTTAAAGCATAGTGTAAGATAGTAATAGATTTCAGAGTTTGGGACAAAATGTTTTGGACAAAATGCAGAAATTTAGGATTAATTTTTTTTTTTTTTTTTTTTTTTTCACAAAACCAGTCGCTATTAGCATTGTTTAGGTGTGTTTGGCTCCTTTTAATGCCTCTGTCTGTATCCACGGAATGCTCTGATCAGTGCAGCCCCATCACTTGGCCAGCAGATAATGAATGACCTGAGCGTTTCCTGAGACACATAAGCTATGACAAACCAAGTAGTTATTCTTTCTTTCAGTACAATTCAATTCTTAGTAGTAGAAATGTTATTTAGTGGTGTTGCACCTCTCCCCCAAAAATTCTCTTTAATTAATCTTGTTTATTTGGACTTTATATATGGGACAGGAGAAAGTAGCAGTGGTGAGAGTAACTTCTTAGGGATATATTATTATCTTCTTTCCCCCTGCCCCCTAACATCATGTATTTGTAAGTTCAGGGAATAGTGGAGATTTCCAGGGAAAATATTTTGTAATGTGCCTACCCTGGATTTAAGTGCAAACTCTTTAAGGAGGGTTCAGCACTATTCCACTATGTATCCACAAGTACAATTAGCAATTAAGAGGTTTTTACATGCATATGAGTCCTGTTTACTGAACAAACTCTCTCAATGAGCTTTATTTAATTAACAAAATAAAAAAGAAAAAGGAGAAAGAATGGAAAGAAGAGCTTAGAGATGGTGGTGGTTGCCCTGCTGGTACTCAACCTTCTTGACCCTTCAAGGTACTTAAAATTTTCTTGTAGTGAAAAGCACCAAGGTGCATAACTGGGAGGGATGAAGGTCTCTCTGAGACAGCTGTGGTTGAGCTGGTGAGGTCTTACATGCAGTTCCATCACTGCCTTTTTTCCTTTATCCAAGCAAATTACACGAGGTCAGCAATTTAGCACCCCCAGTGATATTCTCTTGACTTCTTACTTCATTTGGCTGCAAAGTGCTGAATTTCAGCAACCAGAAAAACTTCTAAGACCTGGAATACTGTGGGGTTTCTTCTTAATTTTTATTTTAGTATGCTGTATGTCATTTCTGTATCAGGGAGAAATGAAAAGGTTTTTAGTGGATGAAGTAGGTAACATGCCATTAAGGAGTTCTTAAGGTAAAATAATTGCATTAAAGGCATTAGGTAGAGGTTCTGTGTTATCAGCTAATGCCCTAAAATTGTATTTACTCGCTGGGTTAGCATTTCCCTGGATATGGCTTTCTTTCTGTTAATGAGCTCATGTTCCTCATGGGCAGTAATTTATTCCGTCAGGCTTCGGAAATAAGTGTCTTAATGTTTCTTGAGAAGATTATTGAAACCAGGTAAACAAACAAAATACCGCAGATTCTGTACCCATCCACATTCTTACATCGTTCCTCAAATTGTGTAGGAAATGAAAATAGTTTGCTTTTCTAATTTATTTCCTATTAGAGGAGTGCAATGCAAATAACTTGTTTCCATTTAATGTAGCTCAGACAGGGGGTGAGCATATTATGCACACAATCAGGAAGTGCATAGGGTTTATGCAGGCTTGGATGTAATTCTGGAGTAAGGGTTAAAACATCACTTCTTAAATCCTCTGCTTTGTCAGCATTCCTCAGTAGAAGGGTTTACCTTTTTTAAAACCATTACTTCTGTGCTTTACCATTGAATCCATGGAAAACCAACACTTAAGGAAGCCAAGTTAACTCCACTTTACACACACAGACTGGTAGCTGAAGATGATGTGTTAGGTAAGGAGGCTTTGTCTTACTCCCTGTTTGAGCTGCTGATGCTTGTTCTAGTAATTTAAGAAATTATATTAATAGAGCAGGCTCAGAGGTGGACAAAGGCTTAGATTTGCTGTGGCCTTCTGTGTGTAACCCAGCCTGAAAGACTCTGCTTCTAAGCCATGCCTGCATATGTAAATACAGCTGCTTGCGTGCATCTCGCAATTAAAAAGTCCCCAATTCTGATCTTACACAGTGGTGAGAATGGATTTCATTACCCTTTTGCAATCCTTGCAATAAAAGCAAGGCTCCAATTTAAAACCCTGGAAAGCGTTATTGTGAGGTGAGGTGAGGTAAGGTGAGGTGGGAAAATAATGTGGGGACATATTTTATCCCATCAGCACCTGCCATGTGTTGAAGACATTCACTTAAAATTATCAACCAGTTGACTTTTGTATCCCATGAAAACTGAAATATTTGCAGTAAAATTATTTATTCCTCTTAATTGCAAAAAAAAAAAGAAAATAAAAAGTATTAAAATAAACAAAACCAATCCCCACACCCGTAAAAAAAATCTGTTTTCATGTGGAAAGCCAGTTTCCTGGTAGGCATTTTTCAGGGACTAAGGCCACTGGAGGAAAGTGGCATTACATAAATTGGATGTGCAGTTCTGAGCGAAATAAATTTTTAAATATTTTGCATAAATTAAAGAAATTAAATTATGCATAATGTGCATAATTTCATCCTTTTGTAAATGATGTTCCACAGTTAGTGATTAAAGAACATGGTGCAGCCCCTCGAGTTTGAACAATTAGACCTTTTACAGCTCTGTCTATAGATAGATATTCCTTAAGCTCAGCAAGGGGACGGGAGCGCACACTAGCACTTGGCTACGATCTGCTCCCTGTTTTTGATGACTTAAGAGGGCTGTTCAGGACAGAGTATCAGCCTATATGAACACTATCAACCAGCTTGAACAAGTCAGATTATTTAATTAGCCCTATTAAGACCCTTCTATTTATGTGTGTTCTTGCTAAGCTTAGAAAGTCCAAATTCAGATGTCAAAAAGATGTTCAGATGTTGTTGTCTTGAGGGGTTTTATACTGTGCCTCCACTACATTTTCATCCTAAGAAAACATAAAGGGGCTCTGAAAAGCAGCTGAAGTTGGGAAATTCACTTTTGCAGTCCCAACATGCAGGTTTCAGGCACAGGGCATTTATGAAGTCCATGCACGATGGACATTTGCTTGGTTGCCAAAATGTTTATGGTATGCCTTTGCCTTAGACCACCAAAAATCCAGAGAATGTTTGTTTCTTTTAACACCCATTTGAAGTGTCTTGGTTTCCCCCCGGGCAGAAATGTTCCTCAGCTATCATTTAAAGACCACCATGCTGTGAGTATTTTACTTGATGTCCAGTGCTAAGAAAACAAGGTGATGCTTGTTTTGAGCATCTGCTTTGCCACCGTTTTACTGAGATCCACATTCTGTTTTTATCTAGATTTTTTGAGAGGAGCAGGAAATGATTTAGTGAAGTAACTACTAAAATTAAATCAAACATTCATGTTTACCAAAAAAAGAAACTTCTAAAGCAACTGTGCTTAGAATTTGATACCTGTGTCATGGTTGTACCTTTCGGAGTGTTTGAGAGGGCTCTAATTTCATCACGAGGGTGGAACTGTTACTCCATCACCCACAAAATTAAATTCATTTGCAAAGAAAAAAAAAGAAGTAAAATATTCATGTCTGAATTCAGTCCATGAGTGTGGCTGTTGTGTGAGGGTGAGAACCAGATTACCACATAAGTACGATTCAAGAGTTGGTGAAAAGTGGAATTATTTATTAATATAAAGAGCTATTTTATACCTTTATGTGCTTGAATGTCATAAGGTCGTTGGTCCTTTGGCCATCCACCTCTCAGGGTGATTGGCTAAGTTACTGCAACGCCATATAGAAAATATTGTGTATTTGGTACAAGTTCACAGGTGCATGATAAGGAGAAGTCTCGTTAGAGAAACATCTTTGCTGTTTACATAGCTTCTATGAGAAAGAACAGCTTGTCACAGAATGCAAGAAGCTGGAGAATTCCTCTGCTGAAAGCTTTTCAGTATCCACACATGAGCTTTTCTTTTCTGACTGAACCACTCTGTGCTAGCTTTGGAAGTATCAACTCCCCAGGTATGGAGTAACTTTATGCTTTGGAAAACAAAAAAATCACTGGTGGTTAAGTGCTGGCTTGTGGCTTGAAGCTCTGGTTGTCCTGGTATTAGTAATGAAACAGGTAAGTAAATAAAGATCAGTCCCAGGGTGATGCTGAAACAATACATGGATTTGGAAGTAAGGTTTAAGGTGTTTTGAAAGTGGAGGGTACCCGTGTGAGTTATGGTTCTGCCCAAAACTATCTCAAACAAATGTGGTTTGGATAAATCCAGGCAGATGGCATCTGCCAGCTCACATCTGAAGATCTTATCCAACTTCACCTGCAGGTGAACGTGCAAAATTGCATCTCTTACTTAGCAGGGAAGTCTATGTATGTGCTTTAGTGCATTATGTCATCAGTAAATTATTTTAATAGCAAATAAGGCTTTATTACTTTCGCTCTTGCTTTATTGCATTTGCTGCTCTACATTCAATATGTACAGCATTGGCACAAGATAGCTTGCATGCTCACTAGTGCATTAGCAGGAGAAATGGAAACTGTGTTGCAAGACCGTAATACTTTGAATTTGGTACTGTTAAAGCCAGAAGAAAAAAAAAAAACAAACAAAAACTCAAACAAAAAAACCCCAACAGTTGTTGCACATCAGGCTCTTGTAGAAAGCTAGGAAATAACAGGTTATAAATGAAGCAAATTTCTCACAGAATCATAGAATACGCTGAGTTTGAAGGGACCTGTCAGGATCGTTGAATTCAACTCCTGGCCCTAGTTCTGGAAGGTGCCAAGATGAGACAAAATTAATATGGTTTCCAAAGTACCAGGGTGTTTTTGGAGACAGCTTCCAGTTTAAAACAGAACTGTGATCAATTCAGGATAGCAATATAAATTAAAAAAGGGACAGTGATAAAGAATGTGAAAGATACTTAGCACAATATTTGAATATGGAGGGTACTGATTGAGTGTGCTCTGCACACAGGTTTATGCAACACTGAAAAAAATTCCACTCCTTGCTCCACAATTAAGTATTGAACAGTACACAGAAATAACATGGAATTTGAAAACTGAGATAAATTTAATGTGGATTAATGTTATTTTGATAAGCGTGTTGAGTAAACTGCTCAATGTAGTAATCCGATTTGGCTGCGTTTATACCTGTCTAACAGAAGGGATTTCTGATGGTGCTGGGGAGCACTGCATGCAGCAACTGCAGCCCTATGATAAGTAGCAGAGTCGTGAAGAGACGGGCCCAATGTGGAGCAAATAGGAATTTGTAAAAATAGCCAAAGGAAAAAACACACAGTTTCATTTGAAAGCAATCTTTCACTTGCCAAATTAATTTTAACATTATGTGTGTTGAGTATAAGTTGCTGTAGAACCCGAGGAAGGTCTTGTGCACTCCAGTGTGCCATTTTTTCCATTGACATCACTTGTGGTAAAAGTTCATCAGCTCCCCTGCAAACCTGACCTGATTCCCTGAAGAGGGCAGAACCTTGTCCAGGTTTTCACTCACTTTCTGGTGGAAAGTGAAGCAGGAACAACTGGGCTGATTTACTGAAGTTGCTTTCGATTTGCACCCTACTGCCTCACAGACAAAAATGTCACATGAAAAGTCATTTCACTTAAGATTCTCATATAATTATCTCCTCAAATGCCAACTTTTTTATACCCTTATACCTGTTGCATGGCATCACTGGAGATGGTATGTACCATTACCAGGCACTTCAGGCTTAGGTGCCTCAGAAGGCAAAGTACTCATTGAGTGTTGTTTTACCTTTTTCACAACACAAGCTTGGAGCCAACTGGGAGAGAGGTTTTATATAAATAGCTTGAAAATCCAACAAAACCTGTTTAATTTTGTTACTTGAGAACTGCTGGCAAAGAACTAGGCTCTCTTGCCAGTGACCCCGCCATTAAATGGGTCTCAGATATAAGGGATGCCCCTGTACTAGTGTAGACAGAGAACAGGTCCATCCAGTCCCTCTGTTTTCCTTTCCTGCTCCCTGCTCAGGAAGCCTTTTGCACATCAACATAACAAGGCTCCACATGCTCAGTCCTGGCTTTCTTGCCCTTCCCTAGATGGGCACATGATGGGAAAACAGAGCAAAATAGTCTTGTTTAGTGCATTACACTGAGCTGAGCACATCGCTGTTTAGCACTACATGCCCCTTTCCATGGATCCCATCAATGCTCCATGTGAAGAAGACATGGTTTGTGTAAGGTCAGTAAGGAAGCAGTGCTGCTCCTCAACTGCTCAAGGACTGCAGGAGGCATTTTTGAAAATGAGGTTCAGGCAACAATTCCATGGTACAGGGAGTTTGGAGAGGAACTTCCCTGGGCACATCTGGAAAATGAGGATTAAAAAAATGTGCGTTACTGGAAACTTTGGGTCTGCGCAGTTAGATGGATCCCTGGAAAGAGATTTGTTTGCAGGCTGACTGCAGAAACCATCAGCCTCAGTGTTTGTCACTGTTTCTTCTTGTCATCTCCCATTCTTTCCTGCTCTTGGGGAAACAGACAGGCCAAGCACTGCTAAAAGTATCATAGAATTGAATTGCATTTGGTACACATTCCTTATTGTCTGAGATACTGTCTGAAATATTAAAGATTTTTCATTTGCTGTATCTGTTGAAAAAAATTGTATTTCAGAGGGTTGTAACTCCATGCCTTCCCTCCATTTCATTGTTCACACTGTTCACAGTTGTGAAAACTTTTCTTCCAAGGAGTTAATAATGAAGAAAACCTGCAAGTGTAATACTGTCAACCTGAACACAGAAAAAGGTGAAGCTCATGACCTGAAAAGTAGTAGCTTCTGACTGGGTTTCTTATCAGTGCACTGCAGAGGTGCAGCACGATTTTGAACTAGTTTTTCAACTTCATTCATGAATAAGACCAGTATTTTTCATAGTTAAGTTATGTATGAAAAAGTGGGTATTTTATTATTTCCTTTTTTCTTAGTTTTTAAAAGCTTGATACATGTAGCGTTGGATCAAGGCACACAGAAGACTGGCCAAAGGGCGTACAAAGCACTTTGGTTTTTAGTTGAAACAGAATGATTATGGCAACAAAGAGTGGCTTGGGCTTTAAACATGAAATAGCTTATAGTTCAGCAGAAGGCAGAAAGAAACACGTTACCTTACAGATTTACCAAGGAATTTCTGGAAAACTGTGACAGTAATGGGCAGTATTCCTGACTGTAACAGCAGTATACTGAACACAAACCTGTATATGCTCTGGAATAGCTGCATTCCTCAGCTGCCCACTCACATGTGGGACTACAGTTTTTGAGACCTTGCTTATATTGCCTTGGTTTTTGTCCTGCTCTCTTTTCTTGTAAAACTGCACTTTCAGCCCTTTTTCTGTTCAAAGCAGTTTCAAAGTGTTGTCTCTGTCTTCCTGCCCTTGTCTCTCCCAAATGCCTGTGAGCATACATCACTATTTTCTCTGTAATATACTGACCACTGGTTTTGATAAGCAAAAATCTATCCCTAAACTGTATCTACCCCCTTGGTTTGTAGAGCCTACAAGTTGTTTTTTTTTAATTCCTTGTTAGGAATTTGATTATGCATTCTTCTAGGGATCAGTTTTTTTTAACAATTGTCAAAAGCTTCAGTCTCATGCATGTCATTGATTTGCTTATTTTCTTTTAAATTGGATTTTACCACTGTTGAATGGATATATCCAGACAGCTGATATTGCCCATTACTACACACATTTTTGTTTATTGAATATTGTTGTGGTTTACAGATTTAATAGACCCAACACTGAAAGTTCTGTGAGTTTTTGTAACCACTTTTTGATCTTCCTGATTTGCCAGGTTCAACATTATTTTATTGATACCAAAGTGAAAAATGGCCTGTGCTTACACTTACAAGGATCTCAGATGAATGTTCTGACTGCTCAACACGGCAAGAAAATTCACTTTCACAGTCAACAAGTCATCTTACTCAGTAGAACACAAAAGTTAAATGGTCTGTAACTTCAATATTAGCAAGGAAAATACAGTACAAATTACTAAAAAATACTAAAATATAGAATTGTGGTCAGGTATCCCCACTACATTAATCGCAGCAGTAGCCTGAAATTTGAAACTTTTAATAAAAAGTTCTTAAATATAAATTATATGGCAAATGTACAGTACATTGCTTTGTCAGTCTTTTAATCCAGTGTTTTGCAGTAGAACAGCAACTGTTAAGTCAGTCTTTTCTTGTTTTCTTTAAAAAACAAAACAAACCCAAAAAAACCAACAAAACCCAAACCAGTCTTTCGCGTCCCTCAGTATCATGAGTGTGAATGATCTGAATCTGGAATTCCACTGTCTCTGTAGCTCCTGTTACTACTGCTTTCACTGTGGCTGTTCTTGTACAGATTCATGCCGTTAGGTGGGAAAATGGTGTGTATTACAAATTCCTCCTTGGACACTTGGTCATTGGTTATTGGTATCATCTGGAAAGAAGTCTCCCTGATTTCCAGGATGGAGTTATCCTTCTTGGTTCCCGCTTCGGCGTAGTCGTCTTTTCTCCGGCGTCCCTTGCTGTAGGCGCAGTTCCGGGAGAACAGGGACCCGTTTCTGTGGACGTACCAGCACACCAGGGCCAGCAGCGCTATGGCCACCAGCGCCACCGCGCCGCCAATGATGGCGGCCAAGGGCAAGCTGGAGTTTTTGAAAGGTTCTTTCTCCTGCTCCCGATTGAGGGTAGTGGTAGGGTTGTACATCTTAAGAGGTGCCGTCTCGGTCTCGATGCATTCGGGTGTTTCGTCGGAGAGATAGATGTTGCTGGTTTCCATGGGAACCATGCACACACGGTATGGTGATTCTGGTTCGAGAGCCGTGAGCAAATAGTCATTTCTGTCGCCCGTAACTATCGTTTCAGTTATAGATCCAAAGGCAGGGCTGTGACCCATCTTGAGCCAGCTCAGTCTCAAAGCAGTCATTGGTAGCGCAACTTTCCAGGAGATGTGAATAGTCTCCGTGCTTACGGATTTCACAAATATTGTAATGATTTTGCGTACCGGGCTTGCTGTGGTTCTGTAGTTTTTATTTAGGTTGGGAGTCTTGATGTCTGGTTGTTTGGTCACAGAAATGGGCCAGTGTCCCTGGGCCGGGTATAACGTGTTTGGTACCGCAGTAGTGATTTGGATGGTGCCTATCACGCCATCGTCCTTACAGTCAAACAGTTCCGCGCTGAGGTCTTTGATAGCCATCCCGCGTACTTTTTCTGGTGCCTGACACATCAGTCCACGTACGTTAACTTTTACAGGCAACGACTGTAACCAGTCGCGTACCCATTTCATTTTGCACCCACAGTGCCAAGGGTTGTTGCGAAGAAAAAGTTGAGTGATGTTGTCCAGATCATCAAAGACACCCTGAGGTAAATTGCTAAGATTGTTATTGGACATATCTAGGCGATACAACTGCCGCAAGTAAGAGAAAGCATTGGGCGGCACACGGTTGATGTGGTTTTCTTGAAGATAAAGCTTTCTTAGGTTTGTTCCCGGCAAATTCACCGGTGCGGCTGTGAGCGAATTGCGGACCAATGACAGTTCTGTAAGATTGACTAGATTCATGAAGACTTTGTCTCCTAATCCATGATTATTTAGAAGATTTCCGTCTAAAACAAGGCGTTTTAGATTTGTAAGGTCTTGAAGGGACAGCTCAGAAATTGTGGAAATACGATTATCATCCAAGCGTAGCTCTTCTATGGTTTTAGGCAAACCCCAGGGAATGGTGCTAAGGTGATTTCGAGAGAGAAAAAGAAGTCTGAGATAGATGTTGTCCCGGAAAGCTCCATCCTCGATGCTAACGGCGGAAACAGAATTATCATCCAAATGCAGTTCTTCCAGATAAGGGATTTTTGAAAGTGAATCATAAGTAATGGTCCTTATATTATTCTCCTGCAAATGCAGTTCCTTAATGTACTTAGGGAGGTTAGTGGGGAATTCATCTAGGCTGTTGCGGTATAAATATATTCTTTCCACCCTAAGCAAGTTCTTCAGTTCTGAAGGAATCCCAGCATTATTTATTTGATTGTTCTGAAGGAAGAGGGTAGTTGCATCCTCTGGGATTCCTGTAGGAATAGACGTCAAATCGCGATCATTACAATAAATGAAACCCACATCACAGCGACATACTGAAGGGCATGGTTTGGCACTAACAGAATAAGGTGCCATGTCAAGTAACAGCCCTATTTTAGTCCAAACTAGGAAGATGCTCCAGGTAACACTAATCATGGTCAGGAATGATGAGATTTGTATACAGTTCTGATCTTCAACAATCTAAAAAAACCAAACAAACAAAATTATCCAGGTCATCAGTGAAGAAACCGCAATAAAAATTCAACTTCAAAATTCAAACTTCAACACACACATTAAACCAAAATTCAAGATTGTAGATGTATTTTACTTTCTTTTCCTTACATCAATACCACTACTTCTTTTACTAATTCAATTAACTTAATAGGTTATTCTGCATAGTGATTGAAAACAATATAGTCAAGTATGTCTGATCTGTGAATTGTTTTGCTTAAGCAAGAAGACTCTTTCTAAGGATTCCTTCAAATTTCATGTTTACAGACAATCTTTGCTCACAGATACCAGATAAGTACAGAACTGAAGTCACACCAGAGTTCGAGTAAATCATTCTATATCTGAAAGATAAGAAGTAATTCCTAAGCCAGCTAACTTCCCCAGGAGCCCTTAAGTGAACTATAAAACCCTAACCAAACCCATGAGTGTAGTGGTAGCTATTTTGCAAGTTCAAAAAAAGCCCTAAAGGCAAAGCATAAAATGCAGACAGAAGAGTGAGGGCCAGTAAAGACTTTTTCCCAAGGTTTTCCAAGTGCTCAACCTCACAATGTGTAACTTACAAACACTGCGGACTACTTTGCTCGGTTTTCAAGCTGGAGTGTCTAGAAAGGTGAATGTTACAAGTGGTAGGTAACTGGTGGAACTATGGCTTTCTAGTTCATTGGATGAACTATTTCATTACATGCTTAATTTCATGTTTAAATATTTGTCATTCTCAAAAGACTTCTTACTAAGCAGCACACTAATAAGAGACTATTTGGCAGGTTTAACCACATTTGCCCATCTTAGTAGTAGCATAGTATAAATTAACTCTTGAGACTGAGATTGTACTTTGCATTGGTAGTGTGTTTGTACACTGAGCTCAGGTAATTAGCATTTTTATAGCTTTTAAGACAACATAATTCAATTACCATTGTAATTAGGGTTGTGAGAACTCCTGCAAGATGACCTATGCATTAAGCGGTGTCATGACCTTTTTCTCTTGTGGGTTCATGTATTAATTGAACTTTATTCTCTGAGGCATGAAAAGGAAAATAAATTAATATTGATCCTACCGTATGTAAAGGTATGAGTAAATTTTGTGCTTGAGGATATCCAGTAAAGGAATGTCTTTCTGTCCAGTCACTCTTACGGTTTACTCCATGGAGCAGTTTTTTTCTCGACGGTGTTTACTCAGATGGTCCTTGTCGGTGGTGTGTGTTTCCTGGCTCCTGGCACAATACTCAATGAGCATTCCAACCAAGATTTATCATGGTACATAAGCACACCAGGCCGGGGTGTAGAAAAGCTTCAACTTCTTTCTATTTTTGTGCTCATGTAAAGTCTGTGAATGAAGAGCCTCTTTTGTTTGGTTTAATGCCTTTAGCAGGAATTACTTTCTTTGTAACTCTTACAAACTCTTCTGTGCAGCGTAGTAGTCAGAGGAGGGAACTTCAGCACCGCGTGATAGAAACCATTCATTATGCTGAAGCTCGAAGGATTGCAGCCTCTTCAGGAGGTCAGGAAAGGGATGCTTTTTCCTATCCAGAATTATCCAAGTATGACCTTTGTACAGTGGCTACATCCCGATACATCCACACCTCTTTGAGAGAACCATTTTCCGACTCTCACTTTTTAACACTTCTTCCAAATTTGTAAAGCAGGAAAATTCCTCCCGCACTGCAAGAATGCAGGTTACTCTACCACAGAAACATCACGCAATTCAGGTGGTTTTCTTCATTAAAAAAACAAACCCACGAAAATATGATTTCCTTCCCAGAAAACTCCCCTTTGAAAGCTTTCCTCGAACTCTTAATTTCCTGCAAAAGTAAAAACAAAAAAACTGGAATTAATAACAACTGGTGGACACTAGTTTTAAAGCTGCATCCCCTGTACATGAGTAGCACACCTTGTTTTCCCAAAGCATTGGTATTTCAGCAAAATACACAGAGCTCTTTCAGAAAACATTTTGCTGCGTAGTCTCATGTTACTGCAGTTTTTCTGGAACTATGTTTTCCCTTGTTTCCGTAGAGAAATAAAGGCAGACAGTAACAAAATATTTGTAAATGTTGTTTCTCACCTGATGACAAATGCCAGTGTTACCTCCTTGAAGGAGGCCAAAATGGTTGCTTGTTTTGTGTTCCTGGTAAATAGAGACAGATGATGATCCTCTCCTTGGTTTTAAGTGTAAAGGGAGCTAATTACAGTTCACTAGTTACTGGGTGGAAGGGGAAACATTTTTGCTAAAATATCGTATGAATATTTCCCATTTGCAGCATGCTGATTCTGAGCTGGGGACTAGCCAGGCATCTGTGTCAGCTCTTTGGCAATATGTATGTGGGTTTAGTCTGTAAAATTTCAGAAGAGCAGAAAAATATTCTCTCTTTTGTTTGTATTTCTTACAGAACTCTAACTATTTGGTTATTTTTAAATGGCATTCTTAACTTGGGTTACTTCATATCAATACTGCAGAAAGTATCCATGAGATACCAAGTCTGTGCCCCCTGAGAGCACGTAGGTAGCACATCTGAAACATAAGTGGTTAAATCTGAAATTAAACAAATCCTTAACGTTTACTTGCTTTTCCCTTTCATGACTGCACGTTTTTCCAAAGGACCGAGCACAATCCTCAGAACCAAAATGCTTGGCAGGAACAGCGTGCTGAGTAATGCTTGCTTAGCTGTCTTCCTGGGAGCAAAACTAGAGCAGCTTCTGGTCCTCCATAAAATATTCGACCTAAACACAAACGCTCTGTTTTAAACTGCCTTTTGCGATTTGTAGCAGGTCTGTCGTGAAACAGACCACTCATACTCCTACAGCAACAGGAAAAATGCAGTGATATAAAGTTATTTAAATAGATACATATTCTGCTGCTCTTTTTCATAGAAAAATGTTAACCATTAAAAAAAAACCCCAAAGCCCCCCACTTCAGAGATGGGGTGACTGTCCAGTGAAGGAGTGGAAAAGCCTTTTCTCTCCTGCTGCTGCTTTTGTGCTCCTCTGAGCTTTGTTTTCTGCACCTTGTTTTCAGCAGCTGTGCAATGAAAATAGGAACCCTAAATGAGAGACCCCCACTGTGGTATAAATAAGTATTTTTATGTATGCTTTATTAAGGCAAAAACTCAATCTGTGTGGCCACATTTTGTAATAGAAGGGGATGCATGTTTATTGGTGACTTATGTAATTTGGGTAAATTATATAATCATTATAAAATGGAACAAAAAGCTCTGTATTCTTCCAGAATTCGTTCAGTTTTCTTGATCTGTATTACTCAAGTATTTGGGGAAAGAAGTCCAGGCCCTATTCCTAAAACTTTCAAATAAACAGCTACTTAACAGTTTTTTGCAGAAAAAAAAAGGTATCTCCTAGGAACTAATGTGAAGTCGTCATAGAGGGTATTTTCTGGAAGAGTATGGTGAAGTAGGGATATAAATTCCTTCAATAGGCCTTTGAAGGCTGCAATAACTTTTAAGTAGTTAAAATCATTAATTTTCTTTAGAACTCTGAGCTGTGAAAAACTTGTTATTATTAAGGAAAACATTGGCTCTAGTATGCATACGTTACATAGATCCATGCACACACAAAAAATAAGTTCATTTGTTTTACCTTTCTAGCACATAAACTGTTTCCTCTGTGCTCCATTTGATAGTCATCTCTTCATTTATTGCCACTATTATAATAGCAGTAATGTGTAGGATTAAAATGAAAGCACTAAAGCTCATTAAGTTCCTGGAATTTTTTTTATCCCTTCTCTCAAAATTACATGAAAACAAGAGCATGAAAAAGAAAAGGTCTCTTTGGAGAAGACGACACTGTTTCAAAAATGTGGATTAAGACTATACCCCCCACTCCCTTTTCTAAACTTAGAATAGTTTGCTTCAGGTCTTGATTGTTTGATATCTCGCACTTCCCTTTTATATCTCCAGCCATAGCTGAAAACAATGTTTTTGCATATCAAAGGCTCCAGTGATCTGTCTACAGAGAAGAAGGGAATCCTGCTGCCATGCTCCAACTTTCCCCTTCTTGAGCTGTCTCTAAATATTCCCTGACACCAAGTCATTATAGCTGATCCGGCAGGATGAAAAGAAAAGTGACCCCCACTGGTACAGACACTGTGGCCAGGTTTCTGCAACATCAGATAGGGAGGCTTCACGGACACATGGTTTTGAAAGAAGCCATTACTTTTGAACAGAGCAGATTTTAGAAAGTCTGTGCTAAAATTAATTTTTAAACGCAAAAATCACTCTCTGTTTTTTTGGTAACAAAAGTAACACTGGAAAAACTGATCAGCAGCGTTTTTATTCTGAGTCAAATGTTTCCCTGAACTTTGCTGAACCACATGGTTAAATTAGTTTTCCTGGGATTGGGTCAGCAAGTGAATTACTAGAGATAGCAGTAATGTGTGGGCCTTGAACGTGGAGTTATCGCTGTGGTACAGCTAAGCAGGGGGACATCTCATTTTAAAATGTTCAACGTAATTTGAGCAATACAAAAAAAAAGTACCTAAGAAGAACATTGTATTTACTCTAAAGTTTAGAGTCCAGCTGCCCTCACTGTACTGTAGGCAGGCAATGGCTTAACAAAATAAGTAGTTTTGGTATATTTGAAAAGTTGGGGTTTTTTCTAAAAACAGTGTCAAAGATTTATTTCTGAGCTGTGATAAAATGTGAATAAAATCAAGACCTGCCTCACTTGAGGTCACACAATGCTTATTTGAATTTCTAATCTTCCTCTGTGTTCTCCAGCAGGAACTCTGGTACCTCAGTGGCTTCTTTCTTACCATCAAAGTAACGAAGGAAAAGGAAACAACTTGGTGTTTTTAGGTTATAAATGACAAAAGTATCATTCAAAGTCACCCCCAGAATATACATACTTGATAAGCCAATTTGCTTAACTGGTGTACTTCTATTCCAGAATTAGCTCTGTATTTGTCTAGAATCTGAAACATATCAGAAACACAAAATGTGCTTATTTTTTAAAATACTTGTGAAGTCCTTCTACTGCTTATAATGCCAGTCGTGCTTACAAAGGTCATGCTGCTGCTTAAACAGCTTCACCAAGTTGTTTTGGTTTTTTTTAAAGAAGTTCCACAGTGCTAATCTAGACTTAAAACAATGTCCACACTTTGTTTTCTTTAAGTGTATTACTCAGGGTTAGTTGATAGTGACAGCAAAATGCTTTCTAAGCACCCTGTCTAGGAGCTGCAATTTCCACGATCATCATATTTCAGGAAGGTGCCCCAGTCTTTTGTTTGGCGCTAGGCAAGCAGAAGGTCCTCTAGCTGTCTTTCCAAGGGGTAAAAAATGCAAAGGAGTTTGTTAAAGTGAGAGTGAGCCCTTCAGTCAGGCTGTATCTCTGCATGTTGGTGCAGTTTGGGTTATTTTTTTTTTCTTTTGGAGGTTTCATTTACTTGTAGAAAATGTGCTCCCACTTCTTGTGCAGTAGGAGTAATAGTGCTTGTGTCTTCTTAAGTCTAACTCAAGTGTCTTAAAAAATGCAAATTTTTTGTGATCTTCCCTCAAATGCAAGTAAATCTGACTTAGAAATGAATTCTGAGTAAAAGCTTGACTCCAGACCTAAGATCAGCCAAACCAGTATTTGCTGTAGAGGATGGAAATGAACTAAGAGTGTTTTTCTCTTCTGAAGTTTACTTCTAAAACCCTTCCTAGTTTTGAAGATGCTAGGTTGAAAAGACCCAGACTATTACTCTATTCCTGCTCACGCTCTTGTTTTGACTACTCTGCTGCTGCAAAGGTTGCGTGTTAAGAAAAACCACTTTGAGGGGGAGTCTTTTGCAATGGATTTTTGTTTTGTGCTTTAGTGCTCTTTGAGTTTAGCCAATTATGGCTTCTAGGTTTTCTTTTCAGAGCTGCTGCTGAGGTAACTCGTCCAGGCATTAAATAAAAGAATAGAGAACAAATGCTGCCATTGTTTCAAGGGAAAAAAATCTATTTTTCCCCCTCTTGACCAGTTTAGGTAGAATTATACCTCATGGAGAGTTTCTGGCACAAAACTCCAGACATGTAAAAACATTACTTAAACACTAGATAAAGTTTCAGTAGTTCTGTTTCTTTCCTTTTTAGACCAGCTGTTTGCTCATCTCCTGATTACTAAATTTGCTCCTCAAGAAATCAGAAAAAATGGGAAGCTGTAAGAATGTTTGGATTCTCACAGCTCGTGAAAGGCAGAAGAGAGTTAGTGATGACATAAGGTATTTACTGACCACTTTTCAAGATTCCTGCCCTGAGTGGTATTTGGCTGCTTATTAAAAATAAATGCAAGCAATCATATATTAATTCTTCTGTGCATTCCTGTGCTTTGAAGTGACTGAGGAAAAAACTTGAGAGCTAACTAGCCATTAGCATCCATGCTTCCTGCTACAGGGAGACAAAGATGGCCATCTCCCAACTGAAGCCACTTCAAATAACTGCAACTGCAAAGTTCGCAAACTCCAGCAATTGCTTTGATTAGTCACCATCGCCTTACACAATATCTGACAACTTTTAGCTACTGGAGACAGAGAAAAAATGAAAATAAACCCAAACAATCCCCTCAAAAAACCCCAACCCAGAAACTCATCTTTATTTTGTTCTTGCTGTAAAATGTATCCATTTATTTCTGGAGATCAAAGCTCGCTGTGAGTTTACTACAGAGTTTTTTGCCCACTGGGGGGTGGTACATGCTACAAAACCTGTGCTTTTAAGAGCCACAAGTCAGATGTTTTTTGCTGCTGTCCAGTTTTCTCTGCTTTAATTACAACAAAGTCTCCTGTTGAGAAAAACAGAGGCAGCCTCCAAAGGAGGGAGTTAAAAAAAATAAAATAAATCACTCTTTCAGAGACTTTACAGAATTTCCCATGCTGATTACTTGTGATATTTATCTGGTTGTTCTCCAGTTAAAATGGTATAAATGTACCAAAAAAAAAAAAAAAAGAAAGAGAATTAGCATTTTAAATATGAGACAAGGGCTGTCACTGTTTCTGGTATATAGGAGAAGCACAGGACACAGGAAAAGATACAGCTTTTAGAAGTGATTAAATGTGGATGGAAAACCAGAAAAGCTTGAGAGCAGCACTGAAGAGAAGAATTAGAATAACGTCAGTATATTTTAAGATAACTGGCTTTCTGTAAACCCAGGTATATCTTTTGTTTATGAAATATTTGAAACCCTATCTTAAACAGGGCTGTATTGTATGCTTTTGGAATAAATTAAAGGAAACTTGAAGGTGGGTTTTCTTTTCAGAGAGGGAAGGGCACTGAAACCTCTGAAGTATGACCTAATGCATGGTATATATTGACAAGGAAAACACATACTGATCTTTCTTTTTTATAGCAAATAATTCTTTTCTTTGTACACTTGATTTGGCAAATGCATTTTTTCAGTCTAATTCAGAGAAATGTTCATTAAGACGCCATATCCCCAGGCAATAGATGGTGAGCATAACTGATGCTTCTATCTTTTTGGGCAGTATATTTTAGACAAGGAAATTAGGGTCAGGATAATGAACTGTTTTTTAAAGTCTGAACATTTTCAGCCTCCTTCTACACTTTGTCTTTGTATAAATGATTTACAGGGAAATGCAAAACGTGAATCTTCTTGTTTCGAAGAGGCAAAGAGAAAATTCATTCAGTTGATGTGGAGGAATAAGATTAAATTGTAAAGTAATTCTGCGTTTTGGTGTGAAACTGGTGTAGAAGATACTCCACTATACTCTGTTAACTGACCAGAATTGATCCCTTGCAGAAGGGAAGCGACTTGCCTTCAGCCCAAATTAATAACCCGTCGCTAACAGCATTCCACGAATTAGTTAATTACACACACTCGTCCTCGCGTTTGCAACACTCCTCGCAACTTTGCCTGGATGTGCCAGGGTTGAGCTCAAACCCCTTTGCGGTCAGAGAGATTCAAATTGAGGCGACCTCAAAGAGCAGGACTGAGCCAGAAAGGCAGCTGTCTGTGCAAGAGCTGAGCTTTTATTCACCAAGGGGATGAGCTTGGAAACTAAGCAGGAACCAAAAAAAAATACAACCAACCCCAAAATCAGAAAGCTGAGCCTGGGTGCGGGGAGCTATGGCAGATGCTGGGAAGCAGGACTGCTGCACTGGGAAATGCAGGGATACTCGGGATTTGCCTGATCAACTAAGTTGCAGCTCCTAATTGCGTGTGAAGAAAAGGGTTAAAACAAAAGGTTCTGGCACATCCAGCAGTCGTGAAACGGTTTTTGGGGTCAGAATCACGCAGAAATGAGATGTGCGACGAAATACATGGTGAACTATTTATTTGCGAGCTATCTATAAATGAATTAGCTGCGCCTGTACGAAGGCAGACAATCACTTAATACATTGAAAACAGCTGAAAAGTTGATTAGAACTAGGCGAGGACCTATGGCATGGCAGGAGGATTATCAGCCAGCTCTTCTTCCCAAAGAAAGTGGGGCGTCGGGGCGGGAATTTGGGCCTGTTGCATTCTTTCTGTGCAACCATTTTGTTGCCCATCTCCTCGCCCGCAGACTTTGTGGTGCGGGGGGCAGCGCTGCGCAGGGGCGCGAACGCATCGCCTCGGCTTTTTTTTTTTTTTTAATAGATGCAGCAAGAAGGGATGGAGGGAGGGGGAAGTTTTTCAGCCGTGGGAGAGATGCGGGGTGCGGGTAGGAGCGTCGCCCCTCCATCTGCGTTAAAACGCGGGGTCGGGGTCCCAGCGCCGCGGGGCGCGGGCGCTGCTCTGCGGGTCCCCCCGCGCTGCTCCCCGCCCCCGCGCAAGGCGGGTTTGCGCTGGCTCCTTC